>CM046064.1:48310807-48602991 GCA_025215515.1 Schistosoma japonicum
TGAAAACACTAGTGGACTGTGATTCAAACACTATCGTTGTGAGGCGCTGTCCATCCACTGATCATTCAATTTCTGATACAAAATTATTACATATGCGGCAGTGTTTTTACACTGGCTCACTTGTGTTATGCAAGCGTTTTTCCGCCTCATGCTGTTTGAATACGCCTGCTACTCTCATTGGAACTGCTGGTTCCAAATGTTTGATTATCAAATTGTAAATAAGCTTAAAACAACACTAGTGGACCGTGATTCAAACAATATCGCAGTGAGGCGCTATAAATCTTGTGATCATTTTGATTCTGATACAAATAATCACATATGCGGCAGTGTTTTTACTCTGGCTCACTTGTGTCATGCAAGCGTTTTGTTCGCCTTATACTGTCCGACTACTACTTATATTTTTCTGTAGACTGGTGGTGCAACGTGTTTGTTTGTTAAATTATAAATGATCCTAATATCACTAGTTAAGCGTGATTCAAATGTATGTTTTGAAAGCGCATTCCATCATGTGATCGATTTAATTCTGATACAAAAATATTACATATGTGTCAATGAGTCACTTCCTCACTTGTGTTATGCAAGCGTTTTGTTCGCCTTATGCTGTCTGACTACGCCTGCTATTTTTCTGTGGACTGATGGTATTACGTGTTTGGGTAATAAATTATAAATTAGCCTGAAAACTCTAGTGGACCGTGATACAAACAATGTCGGTGTATGGAGCTGTCCATCCTGTGATTATTTAATCACTGATACAAATTTATTACATATGCGGCAGTGTTTGAACTCTGGCTCACTTGTGTTATGCAAGCGTTTTGTTCGCCTTATGCTGTCTGACTACGCCTGCTATTTTTCTGTGGACTGATGGTATTAACTGTTTAGTTAATAAATTATAAATTAGCAAAAAAAGTCTAGTTGACCGTGATACAAACAATGTCGGTGTATGGAGCTGTCCATCCTGTGATTATTTAATCACTGATACAAATTTATTACATATGCGGCAGTGTTTTTACACTGGCTCACTTGTGTTATGCAAGCGTTTTGTTCGCTTCATGCTGTCTGACTACGCCTGCTATTTTTCTGTGGACTGATGGAATTACCTGTTTGGTTAATAAATTATAAATTAGCAAAAAAACTTTAGTTGACCGTGATACAAACAATGTCGGTGTATGGAGCTGTTCATCCTGTGATTATTTATTCACTGATACAAATTTATTACATATGCGGCAGTGTTTTAACTCTGGCTCACTTGTGTTATGCAAGCGTTTTGTTCGCCTTATGCTGTCTGACTACGCCTGCTATTTTTCTGTAGACTGTTGGTATCACGTGTTAAGTTATTAAATTAAAAATGAGCATGAAATCAAAAGTGGACCGTGTTTCAAACAGTATCGATGAAAGTCGCTGTCCATACTGCGATCATTTTAATTGTGATACAAATAATCACATATGCGGCAGTGTTTTTACTCTGGCTCACTTGTGTTATGCAAGCGTTTTGTTTGCCATATGCTTTCTGACTACGCCTGCTTTTTTTCTGTGTACTGATGGTATTACGTGTTTGGTTAATAAATTATAATTTAGCAAAATCTTTAGTGGACCGTGATACAAACAATGTCGGTGTATGGAGCTGTCCATCCTGTGATTATTTAATCACTGATACAAATTTAATACATATGCAGCAGTGTTTTTACTCTGGCTCATTTGTGTTATGCAAGCGTTTTGTTCGCCTTATGCTGTCTGACTACGACTGCTATTTTTCTGTGGACTGATGGTATTACGTGTTTGGGTAATAAATTATAAATGAGCCTGAAAACTCTAGTGGACCGTGATACAAACAATGTCGGTGTATGGAGCTGTCCATCCTGTGATTATTTAATCACTGATACAAATTTATTACATATGCGGCAGTGTTTTAACTCTGGCTCACTTGTGTTATGCGAGCGTTTTGTTCGCCTTATGCTGTCTGACTACGCTTGCTATTTTTCTGTAGACTGATGGTATCACGTGTTTGGTTATTAAATTATAAATGAGCCGGAAAACTCTAGTGGACCGTGGTTTAAACATTATCGTTGTGAGGCACTGTCCAACCTGTGATCTCTTTAATTCTGAAACAAAGTTATTACATATGCGGCAGTGTTTTAACTCTGGCTCACTTGTGTTATGCGAGCGCCTAACCGCCTCATGATGTTTGAATACGCCTGCTACTCTCATTGGAAGTGCTGGTATAAAGTGTTTGGTTATGAAATTGTAAATAAGCCTGAAACAACACTAGTGGACCGTGATTCAAACAGTATCGCTGTGAGGCGCTATAAATCTTGTGATCATTTTGATTCTGAAACAAATAATCACATATGCGGCAGTGGTTTTACTCTGGCTCACTTGTGTTATGCATCGTTTTGTTTGCCATTTGCTGTCTTACTACGCCTGCTATAATGGTGTGGACTGATGGTATTACGTGATTAAGTAATAAATTTTAAATTAACAAAAAAACTCTAGTTGACCGTGATACAAACAATGTCGGTGTATGGAGCTGTTCATCCTGTGATTATTTAATTACTGATACAAATTTATTACATATGCGGCAGTGTTTTAACTCTGGCTCACTTGTGTTATGCAAGCGTTTTGTTCGCCTTATGCTGTCTGAATACGCCTGCTACTTCCTGTAGACTTGTGGTATCACGTGTTTGGATAATAATTTATAAATGAGCCTGAAAACTCTAGTGGACCGTGATTCAAACACTATCGTTGTGAGGCACTGTTCATCCTGTGATCATTCTAATTCTGATACAAAGTTATTACATATGCGGCTGTGTTTTAACTCTGGCTCACTTGTGTTATGCAAGCGCCTTTCCGCCTCATGATGTTTGAATACGCCTGCTACTCTAATTGGAACTGCTGGTATCAAGTGTTTTGTTATCAAATTGTAAATAAGCCTAAAACAACACTAGTGGACCGTGATTCAAACAGTATCGCTGTGAGGCGCTATAAATCTTGTGATCATTTTGATTCTGATACAAATAATCACATATGCGGCAGTGTTTTTACTCTGGCTCACTTGTGTTATGCAGACGTTTTGTTCGCCTTATGCTGTCTGACTACGCCTGCTATTTTCCTGTAGACTGATGGTATCACGTGTTTGGAAATTAATTTATAAATAAGCCTAAAAACACAAGTGGACCGTGATTCAAACACTATCGCTGTGAGGCGCTGTCCATCCTGTGATCATTTTAAGACTGATGCCAAATTATTACATATGCGGCAGTGTTTTTACTCTGGCTCACTTGTGTTATGCAAGCGATTTTCCACCTCATGCTTTTTTAATACGCCTGCAAATAAAATTTGAATTCTAGGTATCAAGTGTTTGGATATCAAATTATGAATGAGCCTAAAATCACTGGTGGACCATGATTTAAGCAGTATCGCTGTGAGGCGCTATAAATCTTGTGATTATTTTGATTCTGATACAAATAATCACATATGCGGCAGTGTTTTTACTCTGGCTCACTTGTGTTATGCATGCGTTTTGTTCGCCTTATGCTGTCTGACTACGCCTGCTATTTTCCTGTAGACTTGTGGTATCACGTGTTTGAATATTAATTTATAAATAAGCCTAAAAACACAAGTGGACCGTGATTCAAACAGTATCGCTGTAAGGCGCTGTCCATCCTGTGATCATTTAAATTTTTATACAAATAATCACATATGCGGCAGTGTTTTTACTCTGGCTCACTTGTGTCATGCAAGCGTTTTGTTCGCCTTGTGCATTCCGACTACGCCTGCTATTTTTCTGTAGACTGTTGGTATCACGTGTTAAGTTATTAAATTAAAAATGAGCCTAAAATCAAAAGTGGACCGTGATTCAAACAGTATCGATGAAAGTCGCTGTCCATACTGCGATCATTTTAATTGTGATACAAATAATCACGTATGCGGCAGTGTTTTTATTCGGGCTCACTTGTGTTATGCAAGCGTTTTGTTCGCCTTATGCTTTCTGACTACGCCTGCTTTTTTTCTGTGGACTGATGGTATTACGTGTTTGGGTAATAAATTATAAATTAGCAAAAAAACTCTGTTTGACCGTGATACAAACAATGTCGGTGTTTGGAGCTGTCCATCCTGTGATTAATTAATTACTGATACAAATTTATTACATATGCGGCAGTGTTTATACTCTGGCTCACTTGTGTTATGCAAGCGTTTTGTTCGCCTTATGCTGTCTTACTACGCCTGCTATTTTTGTGTGGACTGATGGTATTACGTGTTTGGGTAATAAATTATAAATGAGCCTGAAAACTCTAGTGGACCGTGATACAAACAATGTCGGTGTATGGAGCTGTCTATCCTGTGATTATTTAATTACTGATACAAATTTATTACATATGCGGCAGTGTTTTTACTCTGGCTCACTTGTGTTATGCAAGCGTTTTGTTCGCCTTATGCAGTCCGACTACGCCTGCTAATTTTCTGTAGACTGTTGGTATCACGTGTTAAGTTATTAAATTAAAAATCAGCCTAAAATCAAAAGTGGACCGTGATTCAAACAGTATCGATGAAAGTCGCTGTCCATACTGCGATCATTTTAATTGTGATACAAATAATCACATATGCGGCAGTGTTTTCACTCTGGCTCACTTGTGTTATGCAAGCGTTTTGTTTGCCTCATGCTTTCTAACTACGCCTGCTTTTATTCTGTGTACTGATGGTATTACGTGTTTGGGTAATAAATTATAAACTAGCCTGAAAACTCTGGTGGACTGTGATTCAAACACTATCGTTGTGAGGCACTGTCCATCCTGTGATCATTATAATTCTGATACAAAGTTATTACATATGCGGCAGTGTTTTTACTTTGTCTCACTTGTGTTATGCAGAAGATTTTCCGCCTCATGCTGTTTGAATACGCCTGCTACTCTCATTGGAACTGCTGTTATCAAATGTTTGGTTATCAAATTGTAAATGAGCCTAAAACAACACTAGTGGAGCGTGATTCAAGCAGTATCGCTGTGAGGCGCTATAAATCTTGTGATCATTTTGATTCTGATACAAATAATCACATATGCGGCAGTGTTTTTACTCTGGCTAACTTGTGTTATGCAAGCGTTTTGTTCGCCTTATGTTGTCTATCTACGCCTGCTATTTTTATGTGGACTGTTGGTATCACGTGTTTGGATATTAATTTTTAAATAAGCCTAAAAACACAATTGGACCGTGATTCAAACAGTATCGCTGTGAGGCGCTGTCCTTCCTGTGATCATTTTAATACTGACGCAAAATTATTACATATGCGGCAGTGTTTTTACTCTGGCTCACTTGTGTTATGCAAGCGATTTTCCGCCTCATGCTTTTTGAATACGCCTGCAAATCTAATTTGAACTCTAGGTATCAAGTGTTTGGTTATCAAATTGTAAATGAGCCTAAAAACACAAGTGAACCGTGATACAAACAATGTCGGTGTATAGAGCTGTCCATCCTGTGATTATTCAATAAATGATACAAATTTATTACATATGCGGCAGTGTTTTAACTCTGGCTCACTTGTGTTATGCAAGCGTTTTGTTCGCCTTATGCTGTCTGACTACGCCTGCTATTTTCCTGTAGACTGATGGTATCACGTGTTAAGTTATTAAATTGAAAATGAGCCTGAAAACTCTAGTGGACCGTGATACAAACAATGTCGGTGTATGGAGCTGTCTATCCTGTGATTATTTAATTACTGATACAAATTTATTACATATGCGGCAGTGTTTTTACTCTGGCTCACTTGTGTTATGCAAGCGTTTTGTTCGCCTTATGCAGTCCGACTACGCCTGCTAATTTTCTGTAGACTGTTGGTATCACGTGTTAAGTTATTAAATTAAAAATCAGCCTAAAATCAAAAGTGGACCATGATTCAAACAGTATCGATGAAAGTCGCTGTCCATACTGCGATCATTTTAATTGTGATACAAATAATCATATATGCGGCAGTGTTTTCACTCTGGCTCACTTGTGTTATGCAAGCGTTTTGTTTGCCTCATGCTTTCTAACTACGCCTGCTTTTATTCTGTGTACTGATGGTATTACGTGTTTGGGTAATAAATTATAAACTAGCCTGAAAACTCTGGTGGACTGTGATTCAAACACTATCGTTGTGAGGCACTGTCCATCCTGTGATCATTTTAATTCTGATACAAAGTTATTACATATGCGGCAGTGTTTTTACTTTTTCTCACTTGTGTTATGCAGAAGATTTTCCGCCTCATGCTGTTTGAATACGCCTGCTACTCTCATTGGAACTGCTGTTATCAAATGTTTGGTTATCAAATTGTAAATGAGCCTAAAACAACACTAGTGGAGCGTGATTCAAGCAGTATCGCTGTGAGGCGCTATAAATCTTGTGATCATTTTGATTCTGATACAAATAATCACATATGCGGCAGTGTTTTTACTCTGGCTAACTTGTGTTATGCAAGCGTTTTGTTCGCCTTATGTTGTCTATCTACGCCTGCTATTTTTATGTGGACTGTTGGTATCACGTGTTTGGATATTAATTTTTAAATAAGCCTAAAAACACAATTGGACCGTGATTCAAACAGTATCGCTGTGAGGCGCTGTCCTTCCTGTGATCATTTTAATACTGACGCAAAATTATTACATATGCGGCAGTGTTTTTACTCTGGCTCACTTGTGTTATGCAAGCGATTTTCCGCCTCATGCTTTTTGAATACGCCTGCAAATCTAATTTGAACTCTAGGTATCAAGTGTTTGGTTATCAAATTGTAAATGAGCCTAAAAACACAAGTGAACCGTGATACAAACAATGTCGGTGTATAGAGCTGTCCATCCTGTGATTATTCAATAAATGATACAAATTTATTACATATGCGGCAGTGTTTTAACTCTGGCTCACTTGTGTTATGCAAGCGTTTTGTTCGCCTTATGCTGTCTGACTACGCCTGCTATTTTCCTGTAGACTGATGGTATCACGTGTTAAGTTATTAAATTGAAAATGAGCCTGAAAACTCTAGTGGACCGTGATACAAACAATGTCGGTGTATGGAGCTGTCTATCCTGTGATTATTTAATTACTGATACAAATTTATTACATATGCGGCAGTGTTTTTACTCTGGCTCACTTGTGTTATGCAAGCGTTTTGTTCGCCTTATGCAGTCCGACTACGCCTGCTAATTTTCTGTAGACTGTTGGTATCACGTGTTAAGTTATTAAATTAAAAATCAGCCTAAAATCAAAAGTGGACCATGATTCAAACAGTATCGATGAAAGTCGCTGTCCATACTGCGATCATTTTAATTGTGATACAAATAATCATATATGCGGCAGTGTTTTCACTCTGGCTCACTTGTGTTATGCAAGCGTTTTGTTTGCCTCATGCTTTCTAACTACGCCTGCTTTTATTCTGTGTACTGATGGTATTACGTGTTTGGGTAATAAATTATAAACTAGCCTGAAAACTCTGGTGGACTGTGATTCAAACACTATCGTTGTGAGGCACTGTCCATCCTGTGATCATTTTAATTCTGATACAAAGTTATTACATATGCGGCAGTGTTTTTACTTTTTCTCACTTGTGTTATGCAGAAGATTTTCCGCCTCATGCTGTTTGAATACGCCTGCTACTCTCATTGGAACTGCTGTTATCAAATGTTTGGTTATCAAATTGTAAATGAGCCTAAAACAACACTAGTGGAGCGTGATTCAAGCAGTATCGCTGTGAGGCGCTATAAATCTTGTGATCATTTTGATTCTGATACAAATAATCACATATGCGGCAGTGTTTTTACTCTGGCTAACTTGTGTTATGCAAGCGTTTTGTTCGCCTTATGTTGTCTATCTACGCCTGCTATTTTTATGTGGACTGTTGGTATCACGTGTTTGGATATTAATTTTTAAATAAGCCTAAAAACACAATTGGACCGTGATTCAAACAGTATCGCTGTGAGGCGCTGTCCTTCCTGTGATCATTTTAATACTGACGCAAAATTATTACATATGCGGCAGTGTTTTTACTCTGGCTCACTTGTGTTATGCAAGCGATTTTCCGCCTCATGCTTTTTGAATACGCCTGCAAATCTAATTTGAACTCTAGGTATCAAGTGTTTGGTTATCAAATTGTAAATGAGCCTAAAAACACAAGTGAACCGTGATACAAACAATGTCGGTGTATAGAGCTGTCCATCCTGTGATTATTCAATAAATGATACAAATTTATTACATATGCGGCAGTGTTTGAACTCTGGCTCACTTGTGTTATGCAGGCGATTTTTTCTCCTCATGCTGTCTGAATACGCCTGCTATTTTTCTGTAGACTGATAGTATCACGTGTTTGCATATCAAATTATAAATGAGCCTGAAAACACTAGAGAACCGTGATTCAAACACTATCGTTGTGAGGCACTGTCCATCCTGTGATCTTCTTTATTCTGATACAAAGTTTTTACATATGCGGCAGTGTTTTTACTTTGTCTCACTTGTGTTATGCAAGCGATTTTCCGCCTCATGATGTTTGAATACGCCTGCTACTCTCATTGTAACTGCTGGTATCAAATGTTTGGTTATCAAATTGTAAATGAGCCTCAAACAACACTAGTGGACCGTGATTGAAGCAGTATCGCTGTGAGGCGCTATAAATCTTGTGATAATTTTGATTCTGATACAAATAATCACATATGCGGCAGTGTTTTTACTCTGGCTAACTTGTGTTATGCAAGCGTTTTATTCGCCTTATGTTGTCTGACTACGCCTGCTATTTTTCTGTGGACTGATGTTATCACGTGTTTGGTTAATAAATTATAAATAAGCACAAAAATTCTAGTAGACCGTGATACAAACAATGTCGGTGTATGGAGCTTTCCATCCTCTGATTATTTAATTACTGATACAAATTTATTACATATGCGGCAGTGTTTTAACTTTGGCTCACTTGTGTTATGCAAGCGTTTTGTTCGCCTTATGCTGTCTGACTACGCCTGCTATTTTTATGTAAACTGATGGTATCACGTGTTCGGATATTAAATTCTAAATAAGGCTTAAATCACTAGTGGACCGTGATTCAAACAGTATCGCTGTGAGGCGCTGTCCATCCTGTGATCATTTTAATACTGATGCAAAATTATTACATATGCGGCAGTGTTTTTTAACTCTGGCTCACTTGTGTTATGCATGCGTTTTGTTCGCCTTATGCTGTCTGACTACGCCTGCTACTCTCATTGTAATTGCTGGTATCAAATGTTTGATTATCAAATTGTAAATGAGCCTCAAACAACACTAGTGGACCGTGATTGAAGCAGTATCGCTGTGAGGCGCTATAAATCTTGTTATCATTTTGATTCTGATACAAATAATCACATATGCGGCAGTGTTTTTACTCTGGCTCACTTGTGTTATGCAAGCGATTTTCCGCCTCATGCTGTTTGAATACGCCTGCAAATCTAATTTGAACTCTAGGTATCAAGTGTTTGGATATCAAATTATAAATGAGCCTAAAATCACTAGTGGACCGTGATTCAAACAGTATTACTGTGAGGCGATGTCAATCTTGTGATCATTTCAATACTGAAACAAATAATCAGATATGCGGCAGTGTTTTAACTCTGGCTCACTTGTGTTAATCAAGCGTTTTGTTCGCTTATGTTGTCTGACTACGCCTGCTATTTTTCTGTAGACTGTTGGTATCACGTGTTAAGTTATTAAATTATAAATGAGCCTAAAATCAAAAGTTTACCGAGATACAAACAGTTTCGATGAAAGAAGCTGTCCATCCTGCGATTATTTTAATTGTGATACAAATAATCACATATGCGGCAGTGTTTTCACTCTGGCTCACTTGTGTCATGCAAGCGTTTTGTTCGCCTTATGCATTTCGACTACTACTGATATTTTTCTGTAGACTGGTGGTATCACGTGTTTTTTTTATTATATTATAAAAACTCCTAGAATCACTAGTTAAACGTGATTCAAACAGTATCGCCTAAAAGCGCTGTCCATCATGTGATCGATTAAATTCTGATACAAAATTATTACATATGCGGCAATGAGTCTCTTCCTTACTTGTGTTATGCAAGCGTTTTGTTCGCCTTATGCTGTCTGACTACGCCTGTTACTCCCATTCAAACTGTAGGTATCACTTGTTCAGTTTTTGAATTATATATGAGCCTAAAATCACAAGTGCACCGTAATTTTAACAGTATCTTTAAAAGGCGCTGTCCATCTTGTGATCATTTAAACTCTGATACAAATAATCACATATGCGGCAGTGTTTTAACTCTGGCTCATTTGTGTTATGCAAGCGTTTTGTTCGCTTATGATGTTTGACTACGCCTGCTATTTTTCTGTAGACTGTTGATATCACGTGTTGGGTTAATAAATTATAAATGAGCCTAAAATTACAAGTAGACCGTGATTCAAACAGTATCGTTTGAAGAAGCTGTCCATACTGCGATCATTTCAATTTTGATACAAATAATCACATATGCGGCAGTGTTTTTACTCTGGCTCACTTGTGTCATGCAAGCGTTTTGTTCGCCTTATGCAGTCCGACTACTACTGATATATTTCTGTAGACTGGTGGTATCACGTGTTTGGTTATTATATTATAAATGATCCATATATCACTAGTTAAACGTGATTCAAAAAGTATGGCTTGAAAGCGCATTCCATCATGTGATAGATTTATTCTGATACAAAATAATTACATATGCGGCAATGAGTCTCTGCTTCACTTGTGTTATGCAAGCGTTTTGTTCGCCTTATGCTGTATGACTACGCCTGCTATTCTATTACAACTGTTGGTATCACATGTTCTGTTATTTAATTATAAATAAGCCTAAAAAAAATTGTGCAACGTGATTCAAACAGTATGGGTGTAAGGCGCTGTCCATCCTGTGATCATTCAAATTCTGATACAAATAATCACATATGCGGCAGTGTTTTACTCTGGCTCACTTGTGTTATGCAAGCGTTTTGTTTGCCTTATGCATTCTGACTACGCCTGCTATTTGTCTGTAGACTGGTATTATCACGTGTTTGCTCATCAAAATATATGAGCCTCAAATCACTAGAGGATCTTCATTTATACAGTATGGGTGTAATTTGCTGTCCATTTTGTGATCATTTTAATTCTGATACAAATAATCACATATGCGGGGGTGTTTTTACCCAGGCTTCCTTGTGTTATGCAAGCGTTTTGTTCGCCTTATGCTGTCTGACTACGCCTGCTGTTTTTTTGTAGACTGTAGGTATCACGTGTTTGGTTATCAAATTATAAAAAAGCCTCATATCACAAGTGGACAGTTATTCAAACAGTATCGGTGTGAAGCGCAACCAATCATGTGATTATTTGAATTTCTATTGAAATAATCACATATGCGGCAGTGTTTTTACTCTGGCTCACTTGTGTTATGCAAGCGTTTTGTTCGCCTTATGCTGTCTGACTACGCCTGCTAATTTTCTGTAGACTGTTGGTATCACGTGTTAAGTTATTAAATTAAAAATGAGCATGAAATCAAAAGTGGACCGTGATTCAAACTGTATCGGTGTGATGCGCTGTCCATACTGCGATTATTTTAATTTTGAAAGCAATAATCACATGTGCGGCAGTGTTTTACTCTGTCTCACTTGTGTTATGCAAGCGTTTTGTTTGCTTAATGCTGTCTGACTACGACTGCTATATTTCTGTTGAATAATGTCATCAGTTTTAAGGTTATTTAATAATATATAAGCATAAAAACACAAGTCAACAGCGATTCAAAAAGTATCAGTGTAAGTCGCAGTCCATCTTGTGATCATTTTAATTTTGAAACAAATAATCACATATGCGGCAGTGTTTTTACTCTGGCTCTCTTGTGTTATGCAAGCGTTTTGTTCGCCTCATGCTGTCTGACCACGCCTGATATTTTTCTGTAGACTGTTGGTATCACGTGTTCTGTTATTAAAGTTTAAATGAGCCTAATATCACAAGTGGACCGTGATTTGAACAGTATCGGTGTCAAGGCGCTGTCCATACTGCGATTATTTTAAATTTGATACCAATAATCACATGTGCGGCAGTGTTTTTACTTTGGCTCACTTGTGTTATGCAAGCATTTTGTTCGCTTTATGCTGTCTGACCACGCCTGCTATATTTCTGTTGACTAATGTCATCAGTTTTAAGGTTATTTAATTATATATAAGCATATAAACACTAGTAAACAGCGATTTTAAAATTATCGGTGTGAGTCGCAGTCCATCTTGTCATTATTTTAATTCTGAAACAAATAATTACATATGCGGCAGAGTTTTTACTCATGGCTCACTTGTGTTATGCAAGGGTTTTGTTCGCTTTATGCTGTCTGACTACGCCTGCTATTTTTCGGTAGACTGATGGCAGCAATTTTTTGGTTATTATTTTATATATAAGACTGAAAACACTAGTGAACAGCGATTCTAAGAGTATCGGTGTGAAGCGCTGTCAGTCCTGTGATGATTTTAATTCTGAAACAAATAATCACATATGCGGCAGTGTTTTTACTCTGGCTCACTTGTGTTATGCAAGCGTTTTGTTTGCCTTATGCTGTCTGACTACGCCTGCTAATTTTCTGTAGACTGTTGGTATCACGTGTTTGGTTATTAAATTATAAATAAGCATAAAAACACAAGTGGACCGTGATTCAATCAGTTTCGGTGTAAGTCGCTGTCATTATAGTGATCATTTTAATTTCGATTCAAATTATCACATATGCGGCAGTGTTTTACTCTGGCTCACTTGTGTTATGCAAGCGTCTTGTTCGCCTTATGCTGTTTGACTACGCTCGCTTCTCTCATTTAATTTATTGGTATCAAGTGTTGGAGTTTTAAATTAATAATAAGCAAAAAAAAAACTTGTGGACCTTGATGCAAACAGTATCGGTGTGAGGCGCTGTCCATTTTGTGATCATTTAAATTCTGATACGAATAATCACATATGCGACAGTGTTATTACTCTGACTCACTTGTGTTATGCAAGCGTTTTGTTCGCCTTATGCTGTCTGACTACGCCTGCTATTTTTCTGTAGACTGTTGGTATCACGTGTTTGGTTATCAAATTATAAATTAGCCTTAAATCACTAGTGGACCGTGATTCAAACAGTATCGGTGTTAGGCGCTGTCCATTTTGTGATCATTTTAATTCTGATACAAATAATCACATATGCGGCAGTGTTTTACTATGGCTTACCTGTGTTATGCAAGCGTTTTGTTCGCCTTTTGCTGTCTGACTACGCCTGCTATTTGTCTGTAGATTGGTGGTATCACGTTTTTAATTATCAAATTATAAATGAGCCTGAAAACACTAGTGGACCGTGATTCAAACAGTATCGGTGTGAAGCGCAACCAATCATGTGATCATTTGAATTTCTATTGAAATAATCACATATGCGGCAGTGTTTTTACTCTGGCTCACTTGTGTTATGCAAGCGTTTTGTTCGCCTTATGCTGTCTGAATACGCCTGCCATTTTTCTGTAGACTAGTGGTATCACGTGTTTCCATATCAAAATATAAATAAGGTTAATATCTTGAAAAAATATCGATTCAAACATTATGGGTGTAATTCGCTGTCTATTTTGTGATCATTTTAATTCTGATACAAATAATCACATATGCGGCAGTGTTTTCACTCTGGCTTACTTTTGTTATGCAAGCGTTTTGTTCGCCTTATGCTGTCTGACTACGCCTGCTAATTTTCTGTAGACTGTTGGTATCACGTGTTTGGTTAATAAATTATGATTAGGCCAAAAAAAACACTAGTGGACCGTGGTTTAAACAGTATCGGTGTGAAGCGCAATCAATTTTGTGATCATTTGAATTTTGATTCATATTCACATATGCGGCAGTGTTTTAGCTTCGGCTCACTTATGATTTGCAAGCGTTTTGTTCGCCTTATGCTGTCTGACTACGCCTGCTATTTTTCTGTAGACTGTTGGTATCACGTGTTCTGTTATTAAAGTTTAAATGAGCCTAATATCACAAGTGGACCGTGATTTGAACAGTATCGGTGTCAAGGCGCTGTCCATACTGCGATTATTTTAAATTTGATACCAATAATCACATGTGCGGCAGTGTTTTTACTTTGGCTCACTTGTGTTATGCAAGCATTTTGTTCGCTTTATGCTGTCTGACCACGCCTGCTATATTTCTGTTGACTAATGTCATCAGTTTTAAGGTTATTTAATTATATATAAGCATATAAACACTAGTAAACAGCGATTTTAAAATTATCGGTGTGAGTCGCAGTCCATCTTGTCATTATTTTAATTCTGAAACAAATAATTACATATGCGGCAGAGTTTTTACTCATGGCTCACTTGTGTTATGCAAGGGTTTTGTTCGCTTTATGCTGTCTGACTACGCCTGCTATTTTTCGGTAGACTGATGGCAGCAATTTTTTGGTTATTATTTTATATATAAGACTGAAAACACTAGTGAACAGCGATTCTAAGAGTATCGGTGTGAAGCGCTGTCAGTCCTGTGATGATTTTAATTCTGAAACAAATAATCACATATGCGGCAGTGTTTTTACTCTGGCTCACTTGTGTTATGCAAGCGTTTTGTTTGCCTTATGCTGTCTGACTACGCCTGCTAATTTTCTGTAGACTGTTGGTATCACGTGTTTGGTTATTAAATTATAAATAAGCATAAAAACACAAGTGGACCGTGATTCAATCAGTTTCGGTGTAAGTCGCTGTCATTATAGTGATCATTTTAATTTCGATTCAAATTATCACATATGCGGCAGTGTTTTACTCTGGCTCACTTGTGTTATGCAAGCGTCTTGTTCGCCTTATGCTGTTTGACTACGCTCGCTTCTCTCATTTAATTTATTGGTATCAAGTGTTGGAGTTTTAAATTAATAATAAGCAAAAAAAAAACTTGTGGACCTTGATGCAAACAGTATCGGTGTGAGGCGCTGTCCATTTTGTGATCATTTAAATTCTGATACGAATAATCACATATGCGACAGTGTTATTACTCTGACTCACTTGTGTTATGCAAGCGTTTTGTTCGCCTTATGCTGTCTGACTACGCCTGCTATTTTTCTGTAGACTGTTGGTATCACGTGTTTGGTTATCAAATTATAAATTAGCCTTAAATCACTAGTGGACCGTGATTCAAACAGTATCGGTGTTAGGCGCTGTCCATTTTGTGATCATTTTAATTCTGATACAAATAATCACATATGCGGCAGTGTTTTACTATGGCTTACCTGTGTTATGCAAGCGTTTTGTTCGCCTTTTGCTGTCTGACTACGCCTGCTATTTGTCTGTAGATTGGTGGTATCACGTTTTTAATTATCAAATTATAAATGAGCCTGAAAACACTAGTGGACCGTGATTCAAACAGTATCGGTGTGAAGCGCAACCAATCATGTGATCATTTGAATTTCTATTGAAATAATCACATATGCGGCAGTGTTTTTACTCTGGCTCACTTGTGTTATGCAAGCGTTTTGTTCGCCTTATGCTGTCTGAATACGCCTGCCATTTTTCTGTAGACTAGTGGTATCACGTGTTTCCATATCAAAATATAAATAAGGTTAATATCTTGAAAAAATATCGATTCAAACATTATGGGTGTAATTCGCTGTCTATTTTGTGATCATTTTAATTCTGATACAAATAATCACATATGCGGCAGTGTTTTCACTCTGGCTTACTTTTGTTATGCAAGCGTTTTGTTCGCCTTATGCTGTCTGACTACGCCTGCTAATTTTCTGTAGACTGTTGGTATCACGTGTTTGGTTAATAAATTATGATTAGGCCAAAAAAAACACTAGTGGACCGTGGTTTAAACAGTATCGGTGTGAAGCGCAATCAATTTTGTGATCATTTGAATTTTGATTCATATTCACATATGCGGCAGTGTTTTAGCTTCGGCTCACTTATGATTTGCAAGCGTTTTGTTCGCCTTATGCTGTCTGACTACGCCTGCTATTTTTCTGTAGACTGTTGGTATCACGTGTTTGGTTATTAAATTATAAATAAGCATAAAAACACAAGTGGACCGTGATTCAATCAGTTTCGGTGTAAGTCGCTGTCATTTTAGTGATCATTTTAATTTCGATTCAAATAATCAAATATGCGGCAGTGTTTTACTCTGGCTCACTTGTGTTATGCAAGCGTCTTGTTCGCCTTATGCTGTTTGACTACGCTCGCTTCTCTCATTTAATTTATTGGTATCAAGCGTTGGAGTTTTAAATTAATAATAAGCCAAAAAAACTTGTGGACCTTGATGCAAACAGTATCGGTGTGAGGCGCTGTCCATTTTGTGATCATTTAAATTCTGATACGAATAATCACATATGCGACAGTGTTATTACTCTGACTCACTTGTGTTATGCAAGCGTTTTGTTCGCCTTATGCTGTCTGACTACCCCTGCCATTTTTCTGCAAACTGTTAGTATCACGTGTTTGGTTATCAAATTATAAATTAGCCTTAAAACACTAGTGGACCGTGATTCAAACAGTATCAGTGTAAGGCGCTGTCCATTTTGTGATCATTTTAATTCTGATACAAATAATCACATATGCGGCAGTGTTTTACTATGGCTTACTTGTGTTATGCAAGCGTTTTGTTCGCCTTTTGCTGTCTGACTACGCCTGCTATTTGTCTGTAGATTGGTGGTATCACGTGTTTAATTATCAAATTATAAATGAGCCTGAAAACACTAGTGGACCGTGATTCAAACAGTATCGGTGTGAAGCGCAACCAATCATGTGATCATTTGAATTTCTATTGAAATAATCACATATGCGGCAGTGTTTTTACTCTGGCTCACTTGTGTTATGCAAGCGTTTTGTTCGCCTTATGCTGTCTGAATACGCCTGCCAATTTTCTGTAGACTGGTGGTATCACGTGTTCGCATATCATATTATAAATAAGGTTAATATCTTAAAAAAATATCGATTTAAACATTATGGGTGTAATTCGCTGTCTATTTTGTGATCATTTTAATTCTGATACAAATAATCACATATGCGCCAGTGTTTTTACTCTGGCTTACTTTTGTTATGCAAGAGTTTTGTTCGCCTTATGCTGTCTGACTACGCCTGCTATTTTTCTGTAGACTGATGGTATCACGTGTTTGTTTATTAAATAAAAATGAGCCTGAAATCACTAGTGGACCGCGGTTCAAACAGTATCTTTTAAGTCGCTGTCCATCTTGTGTTAATTTTAATTCTGAAACAAATAATTACATATGCGGCAGTGTTTTTACTCTGGCTAACTTGTGTTATGAAAGCAATTATTTCGCCTCATGCTGTTAGACTACGCCTGCTCTTATTCTGTAGACTGGTGGTATCACGTGTTTGGTTTTTTTAATTATATATAAGCCTGATATCTTTAAAGGATCTTCATTTTATCAGATGGAGTGTAATTCGCTTTCCATTTTGTGATTATTTAAATTCTGTTACAAATAATCACATATGCGGCAGTGTTTTGACTCTGGCTCACTTGTGTTATGCGTGCGTTTTGTTCGATTTATGCTGTCTGACTACGCCAGTTATTTGTCTGTAGATTGTTGGTATCACGTGTTTGCTCATCAAATTTTAAATGAGCCTAAAATCACTAGTGGACCGTGGTTCGAAAAGTATGGGTGTAAATCGCTTTTCTTTTTTGTGATTACTTTAATTCTGTTACAAATAAGCACATATGCGGCAGTGTTTTTACTCTGGCTCACTTGTGTTATGCTAGCGTTTTGTTCGCCTTATGCTGTCTCACTACGCCTGCTATTTTTCTGTAGACTGGTGGTATAACTTGTTTGCTTATCAAATTATAAATGAGATTAAAATCACTAGTGGACCGTGATTCAAACAGTATCGTTGTGATGCGCTGTCCATTCTGTGATCATTTTAATTCTAATACAAATAATCACATATGCGGCAGTGTTTTTACTCTGGCTCACTTGTGTTATGCAGGCGTTTTGTTCGCCTTATGCTGTCTGACTACGCCTGCCATTTATCTGTAGACTGGTGTTTTCACGTATTTATTTAATAAATTATAAATAACCCTAAAATCACTAAAGGATCTTGATTTAAACAGTATGGGCGTGATTCCCTGTCCATTTTGTGATCATTTTATTTCTGATACAAATAATCACATATGCGGCAGTGATTTTACTCTGGCTCACTTGTGTTATGCAAGCATTTTGTTCGCCTTATGCTGTCTGACTACGCCTGCTATTTTTCTGTAAACTGTTGCTATCACGAGTTTTATTATTAAAGTATGAATAAGCCTAAAATCACTAGTTGACCGTTATTCAAACAGTATCGTTTTGAGGCCCTATCCATTTTGTGATCATTTTATTTCTGATACAAATAATTACATATGCGGCAGTGTTTTTACTCTGGCTTACTTGTGTTATGCAAGCGATTTTTTCGCCTCATGCTGTTTGACTACGCCTGCTATTTTTCTGTAGACTGGTGGTATCACGTGTTTGGTTTTTTTAATTATAATTAAGCCTGATATATTTAAAGAATTTTCATTTCATCAGATGGAGTGTAATTAGCTTTCCATTCTGTGATCATTTTTAATTCTGATACAAATAATCACATATGCGACAGTGTTTTTACTTTGGCTCACTTGTGTTATGCAGGCGTTCTGTTCTCCTTATGCTGTCTGACTACGCCTGCTCTTTTTCTGTAGACTGTTGGTATAACGAGTTCCGTTATTGAAGTAAAAAATGAGCTTTTAATCACTATTGGAAAATCATTTGAACAGTTTGGGTGTGATTCGCTCTCCATTTCGTGATTATTTTAATTCTGATACAAATAATCACATATGCGGCAGTGTTTTTACTCTGGCTCATTTGTGTTATGCAGGCGTTTTGTTCGCCTTATGCTGTCTGACTACGCCTGCTATTCTTCTGTAGACTGTTGGTATCACGTGTTAGGTAATTAAATTATAATTGAGCCTAAAATCATTAATGGGTCTTGATTTAAACAGAATGCGTGTAATTCGCTCGCCATTTTGTGACTTTTTTAATTCTGGAACAATAATTACATATGCGGCAGTGTTTTTACTCTGGCTCACTTGTGTCATGCTAGCGTTTTTTCGACTTTATGCTGTCTGACTACGCCTGCTATTTGTCTGTAGATTGATGGTATCACGTGTTTGCTCATCAAATTATAAATAAGCTTAAAATCACTAGTGGACCGTGGTTCGAACAGTATGGGTGTAATTCGCCTTCCATTTTGTGATTATTTTAATTCTGATACAAATAATCACATATGCGACAGTGTTTTTACTCTGGCTCACTTGTTTAATGCAAGCGTTTTGTTCGCCTTATGCTGTCTGACTACGCCTGCTATTTTTCTGTAGACTGTTGGTATCACGTGTTTGGTTAATAAATTATAAATTAGCCTTAAATCACTATTGAAAATTCATTTGAACAGTATGTGTGTGATGCGATGTCCATCATGTGATCATTTTTAATTCTGAAACAAATAATCACATATGCGGCAGTGTTTTTACTCTGGCTCACTTGTGTTATGCTAGCGCTTTTTCGCCTTATGCTGTCTGACTACGCCTGCTATTTGTCTGTAGATTGGTGGTATCACGTGTTTGCTCATCAAATTTTTATGGGCTAAAAATCACTAGTGGACCGTGGTTCGAACAGTATGGGTGTAATTCGCTATCTATTTAGTGATAATTTTAATTGTGATACAAATAATCACACATGCGGCAGTGTTTTTACTCTGGCTTACTTGTGTTATGCATGCGTTTTGTTCGCCTTATGCTGTCTGACTACGCCAGTTATTTGTCTGTAGATTGTTGGTATCACGTGTTTGCTCATCAAATTATAAATGAGCCTAAAATCACTAGTGGACCGTGGTTCGAACAGTATGGGTGTAAATCGCTTTCCTTTTTTGTGATTACTTTAATTCTGTTACAAATAATCACATATGCGGCAGTGTTTTTACTCTGGCTCACTTGTGTTATGCAAGCGTTTTGTTCGCCTCATGATGTCTCACTACGCCTGCTATTTTTCTGTAGACTAATGGTATAACTTGTTTGCTTATCAAATTATAAATGAGATTAAAATCACTAGTGAACCGTGATTCAAACAGTATCGTTGTGATGCGCTGTCCATTCTGTGATCATTTTAATTCTGATACAAATAATCACATATGCGGCAGTGTTTTTACTCTAGCTCACTTGTGTTATGCAGGCGTTTTGTTCGCCTTATGCTGTCTGACTACGCCTGCCATTTATCTGTAGACTGATGTTTTCACGTATTTATTTATTAAATTATAAATAACCCTTAAATCATTAATGGGTCTTGATTTAAACAGAATGGGTGTAATTCGCTCGCCATTTTGTGACTTTTTTAATTCTGGAACAATAATTACATATGCGGCAGTGTTTTTACTCTGGATCACTTGTGTCATGCTAGCGTTTTTTCGCCTTATGCTGTCTGACTACGCCTGCTATTTGTCTGTAGATTGATGGTATCACGTGTTTGCTCATCAAATTATAAATAAGCTTAAAATCACTAGTGGACCGTGGTTTGAACAGTATGGGTGTAATTCGCCTTTCATTTTGTGATTATTTTAATTCTGATACAAATAATCACATATGCGACAGTGTTTTTACTCTGGCTTACTTGTGTTATGCAAGCGTTTTGTTCGCCTTATGCTGTCTGACTACGCCTGCTATTTTTCTGTAGACTGGTGGTATCACGTGTTTGGTTAATAAATTATAAATTAGCCTTAAATCACTATTGAAAATTCATTTGAACAGTATGTGTGTGATGCGATGTCCATCATGTGATCATTTTTAATTCTGAAACAAATAATCACATATGCGGCAGTGTTTTTACTCTGGCTCACTTGTGTTATGCTAGCGTTTTTATGCCTTATGCTGTCTGACTACGCCTGCTATTTGTCTGTAGATTGGTGGTATCACGTGTTTGCTCATCAAATTTTTATGAGCTAAAAATCACTAGTGGACCGTGGTTCGAACAGTATGGGTGTAATTCGCTATCCATTCTGTGATCATTTAAATTCTGATACAAATAATCACATATGCGGCAGTGTTTTTACTCAAGCTCACTTGTGTTATGCAGGCGTTTTGTTCGCCTTATGCTGTCTGACTACGCCTGCCATTTATCTGTAGACTGATGTTTTCACGTATTTATTTATTAAATTATAAATAACCCTAAAATCACTAAAGGATCTTGATTTAAACAGTTTGGGCGTGATTCCCTGTCCATTTTGTGATCATTTTAATTCTGATACAAATAATCACATATGCGGCAGTGATTTTACTCTGGCTCACTTGTGTTATGCAAGCGTTTTGTTCGTCTCATGCTGTCTCACTACGCCTGCTATTTTTCTGTAGACTGGTGGTATAATTTGTTTGCTTATCAAATTATAAATGAGATTAAAATCACTAGTGGACCGTGATTCAAACAGTATCGTTGTGATGCGCTGTCCATTCTGTGATCATTTTAATTCTGATACAAATAATCACATATGCGGCAGTGTTTTTACTCAAGCTCACTTGTGTTATGCGGGCGTTTTGTTCGCCTTATGCTGTCTGACTACGCCTGCCATTTATCTGTAGACTGATGTTTTCACGTATTTATTTAATAAATTATAAATAACCCTAAAATCACTAAAGGATCTTGATTTAAACAGTATGGGCGTGATTCCCTGTCCATTTTGTGATCATTTTAATTCTGATACAAATAATCACATATTTCGCAGTGATTTTACTCTGGCTCACTTGTGTTATGCAAGCATTTTGTTCGCCTTATGCTGTCTGACTACGCCTGCTATTTTTCTGTAAATTGTTGCTATCACGAGTTTTATTATTAAAGTATAATTAAGCCTAAAATCACTAGAAGACCGTTATTCAAACAGTATCGTTTTGAGGCCCTATCCATTTTGTGATCATTTTATTTCTGATACAAATAATTACATATGCGGCAGTGTTTTTACTCTGGCTTACTTGTGTTATGCAAGCGATTTTTTCGCCTCATGCTGTTTGACTACGCCTGCTATTTTTCTGTAGACTGGTGGTATCACGTGTTTCGTTATTTTAATTATAATTAAGCCTGATATCTTTAAAGAATTTTCATTTTATCAGATGGAGTGTAATTCGCTTTCCATTCTGTGATCATTTTTAATTCTGATACAAATAATCACATATGCGACAGTGTTTTTACTCTGGCTCACTTGTGTTATGCAGGCGTTCTGTTCTCCTTATGCTGTCTGACTACGCCTGCTCTTTTTCTGTAGACTGTTGGTATAACGATTTTCGTTATTAAAGTATGAATGCGCCTTTAATCATCATTGGAAATTCATTTGAACAGAATGGGTGTGATGCGCTGTCCATCAAGTGATCATTTTTAATTCTAAAACAAATAATCACATATGCGGCAGTGTTTTTACTCTGGCTCACTTATGTTATGCAAGCGTTTTGTTCGCCTCATGCTGTCTGAATACGCCTGCTCTTTTTCTGTAGACTGTTGGTATAACGAGTTCCGTTATTAAAGTAAAAAATGAGCCTTAAATCACTATTGGGAAATCATTTGAACAGTTTGGGTGTGATTCGCTCTCCATTTCGTGATCATTTCAATTCTGATACAAATAATCACATATGCGACAGTGTTTTCACTCTGGCTCATTTGTGTTATGCAAGCGTTTTGTTCGCCTTATGCTGTCTGACTACGCCTGCTCTTTTTCTGTAGACTGGTGGTATCACGTGTTTGGTTATTAAATTATAAATAAGCCTAAAATCACTAGTGGACCGTGATGTAAACAGTATCGTTGTGAGGCGCTGTCCATTCTGTGATCATTTTAATTCTGATACAAATAATCACATATGCGGCAGTGTTATTAATCTGGCTTACTTGTGTTATGCAGGCGTTTTGTTCGCCTTATGCTGTCTGACTACGCCTGCTATTCTTCTGTAGACTGTTGGTAACACGTGTTAGGTAATTAAATTATAATTGAGCCTAAAATCATTAATGGGTCTCGATTTAAACAGAATGGGTGTAGTTCGCTCGCCATTTTGTGACTTTTTTAATTCTGGAACAATAATTACATATGCGGCAGAGTTTTTACTCTGGCTCACTTGTGTTATGCTAGCGTTTTTTCGCCTCATGCTGTCTGACTACGCCTGCTATTTGTCTGTAGATTGATGGTATCACGTGTTTGCTCATCAAATTATAAATAAGCTTAAAATCACTAGTGGACCGTGGTTCGAACAGTATGGGTGTAATTCGCCTTCCATTTTGTGATTATTTTAATTCTGATACAAATAATCACATATGCGAGTGTTTTTACTCTGGCTCACTTGTTTAATGCAAGCGTTTTGTTCGCGTTATGCTGTCTGACTACGCCTGCTATTTTTCTGTAGACTGGTGGTATCACGTGTTTGGTTAATAAATTATAAATTAGCCTTAAATCACTATTGAAAATTCATTTGAACAGTATGTGTGTGATGCGATGTCCATCATGTGATCATTTTTAATTCTGAAACAAATAATCACATATGCGGCAGTGTTTTTACTCTGGCTCACTTGTGTTATGCTAGCGTTTTTATGCCTTATGCTGTCTGACTACGCCTGCTATTTGTCTGTAGATTGGTGGTATCACGTGTTTGCTCGTCAAATTTTTATGAGCTAAAAATCACCAGTGGACCGTGGTTCGAACAGTATGGGTGTAATTCGCTATCCATTAAGTGATAATTTTAATTGTGATACAAATAATCACATATGCGACAGTGTTTTTACTCTGGCTCACTTGTGTTATGCATGCGTTTTGTTCGCCTTATGCTGTCTGACTACGCCTGCTATTTTTCTGTAGACTGTTGGTATCACGCTTCAGGTTATTAAATTATAAATGAGCCTAAAATTTTAGAGGGTCTTTATTTAAACTGAATGGGTGTAATTCGCTCTCCATTTTGTGACTATTTTAATTCTGGAACAATAATTACATATGCGGCAGTGTTTTTACTCTGGCTCACTTGTGTTATGCAAGCGTTTTTTCGCAATATGCTGTCTGACTACGCCTGCTATTTTTCTGTAGACCGGTGGTATCACGTGTTTGGTTAATTAATTATAAATTAGCCTTAAATCACTATTGAAAATTCATTTGAACAGTATGTGTGTGATGCGATGTCCATCATGTGATCATTTTTAATTCTGAAACAAATAATCACATATGCGGCAGTGTTTTTACTCTGGCTCACTTGTGTTATGCTAGCGTTTTTATGCCTTATGCTGTCTGACTACGCCTGCTATTTGTCTGTAGATTGATGGTATCACGTGTTTGCTCATCAAATTATAAATAAGCATAAAATCACTAGTGGACCGTGGTTCGTACAGTATGGGTGTAATTCGCTCTCCATTTTGTGACTATTTAATCACTGAAACAAATAATTACATATGCGGCAGTGTTTTTACTCTGGCTTACATGTGTTATGCATGCGTTTTGTTCGCCTTATGCTGTCTGACTACGCCTGATATTTTTGTGTAGACTGTTGGTATCACGTTTTAGGTTCCTAAATTATAAATGAGACTAAAATTTCAGAGGGTCTTTATTTTTACAGAATGGGTGTAATTCGCTCTCCGTTTTGTGATTATTTTAATTCTGAAAGAAATAATCACATATGCGGCAGTGTTTTTACTCTGGCTCACTTGTGATATGCTAGCTTTTTTTCGCCTTATGCTGTCTGACTACGCCTGCTATTTGTCTGTAGATTGATGGTATCACGTGTTTGCTCATCAAGTTATAAATAAGCTTAAAATCACTAGTGGACCGTGGTTCGAACAGTATGGGTGTAATACGCTCTCCATTTTGTGACTATTTAATCACTGAAACAAATAATTACATATGCGGCAGTGTTTTTACTCTGGCTTACTTGTGTTATGCATGCGTTTTGTTCGCCTTATGCTATCTGACTACGCCTGATATTTTTGTGTAGACTGTTGGTATCACGTTTTAGGTTATTAAATTATAAATAAGCCTAAAATTTCAGAGGGTCTTTATTTATACAGAATGTGTGTAATTCGCTCTCCATTTTCTGACTATTTTAATTCTGGAACAATAATTACATATGCGGCAGTGTTTTTACTCTGGCTCACTTGTGATATGCTAGCGTTTTTTCGCCTTATGCTGTCTGACTACGCCTGCTATTTGTCTGTAGATTGGTGGTATCACGTGTTTGCTCATCAAATTTTTATGAGCTAAAAATCACTAGTGGACCGTGTTTCGAACAGTATGGGTGTAATTCGCCTTCCATTTTGTGATTATTTTAATTCTGATACAAATAATCACATATGCGACAGTGTTTTTACTCTGGCTCACTTGTGTTATGCAAGCGTTTTGTTCGCCTTATGCTGTCTGACTACGCCTGCTATTTTTCTGTAGACTGGTGGTATCACGTGTTTGGTTAATAAATTATAAATTAGCCTTAAATCACTATTGAAAATTCATTTGAACAGTATGTGTGTGATGCGATGTCCATCATGTGATCATTTTTAATTCTGAAACAAATAATCACATATGCGGCAGTGTTTTTACTCTGGCTCACTTGTGTTATGCTAGCGTTTTTATGCCTTATGCTGTCTGACTACGCCTGCTATTTGTCTGTAGATTGGTGGTATCACGTGTTTGCTCGTCAAATTTTTATGAGCTAAAAATCACCAGTGGACCGTGGTTCGAACAGTATGGGTGTAATTCGCCTTCCATTTTGTGATTATTTTAATTGTGATACAAATAATCACATATGCGACAGTGTTTTTACTCTGGCTCACTTGTGTTATGCAAGCGTTTTGTTCGCCTTATGCTGTCTGACTACGCCAGCTATTTTTCTGTAGACTGGTGGTATCACGTGTTTGGTTAATAAATTATATATTAGCCTTAAATCACTATTGAAAATTCATTTGAACAGTATGTGTGTGATGCGATGTCCATCATGTGATCATTTTTAATTCTGAAACAAATAATCACATATGCGGCAGTGTTTTTACTCTGGCTTACTTGTGTTATGCATGCGTTTTTATGCCTTATGCTGTCTGACTACGCCTGCTATTTTTCTGTAGACTGTTGGTATCACGTTTTAGGTTATTAAATTATGAATGAGCCTAAAATTTAAGAGGGTTTTTAATTAAACAGAATGGGTGTAATTCGCTCTCCATTTTGTGACTATTTTAATTCTGGAACAATAATTACATATGCGGCAGTGTTTTTACTCTGGCTCACTTGTGATATGCTAGCGTCTTTTCGCCTTATGCTGTCTGACTACGCCTGCTATTTGTCTGTAGATTGGTGGTATCACGTGTTTGCTCATCAAATTTTAAATGAGCTTAAAATCACTAGTGGACCGTGGTTTGAACAGTATGGGTGTAATACGCTCTCCATTTTGTGACTATTTTATTACTGAAACAAATAATTACATATGCGGCAGTGTTTTTACTCTGGCTCACCTGTGTTATGCAAACGTTTTGTTAGCCATATGCTGTCTGACTACGCCTGCTATTTGTCTGTAGACTGATGGTATCACGTGTTTGGTTTTTAAATTATAATTGAGCCTAAAATATTTAGAGGATCTTAATTTTATCAGTATGAGTGTAATTCGCTGTCAATTTTGTGATTTTTTTAATTCTGTTACAAATAATCACATATGCGGCAGTGTTTTTACTCTGGCTCACTTGTGATATGCGAGCGTTTTTTCGCCTTATGCTGTCTGACTACGCCTGCTATTTGTCTGTAGATTGGTGGTATCAGGTGTTTGATTATTAAATTTTAAATGAGCCTTAAATCACTAGTGGACCGTGGTTCGAACAGTGTAAGTTTAATTTGCTTTCCATTTTGTGATTACTTCAATTCTGTTACGAATAATCACATATGCGGCAGTGTTTTTACTCTGGCTCACTTGTGTTATGCAAGCGTTTTGTTTGCTTATGCTGTTTGACAACGCCTGCTGTTTGTATGTAGACTGGTGGTATCACGCGTTCTCATATCAAAATATAAATAAGCCTAAAATATTTAGAGGATATTCATTCACAAAGTATGGGTGTGATTCGCTTTCCATTTTGTGATAATTTTAATTCTGAAACAAATAATCACATATGCGGCAGTGTTTTTACTCTGGCTTACTTGTGTAATGAAAGCGTTTTGTTCGCATTATATAGTTGGACTACGCCTGCTGTTTGTATGTAGACTGGTGGTATCACGTGTTTGGTTATAAAATTAAAAATTAGCTTGAAATCACCAGTGGTCCGTGGTTCAAACAGTGTCGGTGTACGTCGATGTCGATCTTGTGATCATTTAATTTCTGAAACAAATAATCACATATGCGGCAGTGTTTTTACTCTGTCTTACTTGTGTTATGCAAGCGTTTTGTTCGCCTCATGCTGTCTGTTTACGCATGCTATTTTTCTGTAGACTGGTGTTATCACGTGTTTGCATATAAAATACGCCTAAAATATTTAGAGGATATTCATTCAAACAGTATGGGTGTTATTCGCTGTATATTTTGTGATCACTTTAATTCTGATACAAATAATCACATATGCGGCAGTGTTTTTACTCTGGCTCACTTGTGTTATGCAAGCGTTTTGTTCGCCTTATGCTGTCTGACTACGCCTGCTATTTTTCTGTAGACTGGTGTTATCACGTGTTTGCATATAAAATACGCCTAAAATATTTAGAGGATATTCATTCAAACAGTATGTGTGTTATTCGCTGTATATTTTGTGATCACTTTAATTCTGATACAAATAATCACATATGCGGCAGTGTTTTTACTCTGGCTCACTTGTGTTATGCAAGCGTTTTGTTCGCCTTATGCTGTCTGACTACGCCTGCTATTTTTCTGTAGACTGTTGGTATCACGTGTTTGGTTATTAAATTATAAATGAGCATAAAATCACTAGAGGGTCTGGATTTAACAGAATCGATGTAATTCATTCTCCATTTTGTGATCATTTTTAATTCTGAAACAAATTATCACATATGCGGCAGTGTTTTTACTCTGGCTCACTTGTGTTATGCAAGCGTTTTGTTCGCCTTATGCTGTCTGACTACGACTGATTTTGTCTGTAGACTGTTGGTATCACGTGTTTGGTTATTAATTTATGAATAAGCCTCCAATCACTAGAGGAACTTCATTAAAACAGTATCGGTGTAATTCGCTGTCCATTTTGTGATCATTTTAATTCTGATACAAATAATCACATATGCGGCAGTGTTTTTACTCTGGCTCACTTGTGTTATGCAAGCGTTTTGTTCGCCTTATGCTGTCTGACTACGCCTGCTATTTTTCGGTAGACTGTTGGTATCACGTGTTTGCTTATCAAATTATAAATAAGCCTAAAATCACTAGACGGTCATGATTAAAACAGTATGGGCGTAATTCGCTGTCCATTTGTGATCATTTCAATTCTGATACAAATAATCACATATGCGGTAGTGTTTTTCTCTGGCTCACTTGTGTTATGCAAGCGTCTTGTTTGCCTTATGCTGTCTGACTACCCCTGCCATTTTTCTGTAGACTGGTGGTATCACGTTTTTGCATAACAAATTATAAATAAGCCTAAAATCTTGAGAGGATATTCATTCAATTAGTATAGGTGTTATTCGCTGTCTATTTTGTGATCATTTTAATTCTGATACAAATAATCACATATGCGGCAGTGTTTTTACTCTGGCTCACTTGTGTTATGCAAGCGTTTTATCGACTCATGCTGTCTGACTACGTCTGCTATTTGTCTGTAGACTGGTGGTATCACGTGTTTAGTAATTATTATATAAATGAGCCAATAATCATTAGAGGGTTTTGATTTAAACAGTATGGGTTTAGTTTGCTCTCCGTTTTGTGATTATTTTAATTCTGATACAAATAATCACATATGCGGCAGTGATTTTACTCTGGCTCACTTGTGTTATGCAAGCGTCTTGTTCGCCTTATGCTGTCTGACTTCCCCTGTCATTTTTCTGTAGACTGGTGGTATCACGTGTTTGCATATCAAATTATAAATAAGCCTAAAATCTTGAGAGGATATTCATTCAATTAGTATAGGTGTTATTCGCTGTCTATTTTGTGATCATTATAATTCAGATAAAAAATAATCACATATGCGGCAGTGTTTTTACTCTGGCTCACTTGTGTTATGCAAGCGTCTTGTTCGCCTTATGCTGTCTGACTACCCCTGCCATTTTTCTGTAGACTGGTGGTATCACGTGTTTGCATAACAAATTATAAATAAGCCTAAAATCTTGAGAGGATATTCATTCAATTAGTATAGGTGTTATTCGCTGTCTATTTTGTGATCATTTTAATTCTGATACAAATAATCACATATGCGGCAGTGTTTTTACTCTGGCTCACTTGTGTTATGCAAGCGTTTTTTCGACTCATGCTGTCTGACTACGTCTGCTATTTGTCTGTAGACTGGTGGTATCACGTGTTTAGTAATTATTATATAAATGAGCCAATAATCATTAGAGGGTTTTGATTTAAACAGTATGGGTTCAATTTGCTCTCCGTTTTGTGATTATTTTAATTCTGATACAAATAATCACATATGCGGCAGTGATTTTACTCTGGCTAACTTGTGGTATGCAAGCGTCTTGTTCGCCTTATGCTGTCTGACTACGCCTGCTATTTTTCTGTAGACTGGTGGTATCACGTGTTTGCATATCAAATTATAAATAAGCCTAAAATCTTGAGAGGATATTCATTCAATTAGTATAGGTGTTATTCGCTGTCCATTTTGTGATCTTTTTATTCTGATACCAATAAACACATATGCGGCAGTGTTTTTACTCTGGCTCACTTGAGTCATGCAAGCGTTTTGTTCGCCTTATGCTGTCTGACTACGCCTGCTAATTTTCTGTAGACTGTTGGTATTACTTGTTTGCATATCAAATTATAAATAAGCCTAAAATCACTAGACGGTCATGATTAAAACAGTATGGGCGTAATTCGCTGTCCATTTGTGATCATTTCAATTCTGATACAAATAATCACATATGCGGCAGTGTTTTTCTATTGGCTCACTTGTGTTATGCAAGCGTCTTGTTCGCCTTATGCTGTCTGACTACCCCTGCCATTTTTCTGTAGACTGGTGGTATCACGTGTTTGCATAACAAATTATAAATAAGCCTAAAATCTTGAGAGGATATTCATTCAATTAGTATAGGTGTTATTCGCTGTCTATTTTGTGATCATTATAATTCTGATACAAATAATCACATATGCGGCAGTGTTTTTACTCTGGCTCACTTGTGTTATGCAAGCGTTTTATCGACTCATGCTGTCTGACTACGTCTGCTATTTGTCTGTAGACTGGTGGTATCACGTGTTTAGTAATTATTATATAAATGAGCCAATAATCATTAGAGGGTCTTGATTTAAACAGTATGGGTTTAATTTGCTCTCCGTTTTGTGATTATTTTAATTCTGATACAAATAATCACATATGCGGCAGTGATTTTACTCTGGCTCACTTGTGGTATGCAAGCGTCTTGTTCGCCTTATGCTGTCCGACTACGCCTGCTATTTTTCTGTAGACTGGTGGTATCACGTGTTTGCATATCAAATTATAAATAAGCCTAAAATCTTGAGAGGATATTCATTCAATTAGTATAGGTGTTATTCGCTGTCCATTTTGTGATCTTTTTATTCTGATACCAATAAACACATATGCGGCAGTGTTTTTACTCTGGCTCACTTGAGTCATGCAAGCGTTTTGTTCGCCTTATGCTGTCTGACTACGCCTGCTATTTTTCTGTAGACTGTGGGTATCACGTGTTTGCTTATCAAATTATAAATAAGCCTAAAATCACTAGACGCTCATGATTAAAACAGTATGGGCGTAATTCGCTGTCCATTTGTGATCATTTCAATTCTGATACAAATAATCACATATGCGGCAGTGTTTTTCTCTGGCTCACTTGTGTTATGCAAGCGTCTTGTTCGCCTTATGCTGTCTGACTACCCCTGCCATTTTTCTGTAGACTGGTGGTATCACGTGTTTGCATAACAAATTATAAATAAGCCTAAAATCTTGAGAGGATATTCATTCAATTAGTATAGGTGTTATTCGCTGTCCATTTTGTGATCATTATAATTCTGATACAAATAATCACATATGCGGCAGTGTTTTTACTCTGGCTCACTTGTGTTATGCAAGCGTTTTATCGACTCATGCTGTCTGACTACGTCTGCTATTTGTCTGTAGACTGGTGGTATCACGTGTTTAGTAATTATTATAAAAATGAGCCAATAATCATTAGAGGGTCTTGATTTAAACATTATGGGTTTAATTTGCTCTCCGTTTTGTGATTATTTTAATTCTGATACAAATAATCACATATGCGGCAGTGATTTTACTCTGGCTCACTTGTGTTATGCAAGCGTCTTGTTCGCCTTATGCTGTCTGGCTACGCCTGCTATTTTTCTGTAGACTGGTGGTATCACGTGTTTGCATATCAAATTATAAATAAGCCTAAAATCTTGAGAGGATATTCATTCAATTAGTATAGGTGTTATTCGCTGTCCATTTTGTGATCTTTTTATTCTGATACCAATAAACACATATGCGGCAGTGTTTTTACTCTGGCTCACTTGAGTCATGCAAGCGTTTTGTTCGCCTTATGCTGTCTGACTACGCCTGCTATTTTTCTGTAGACTGTTGGTATCACGTGTTTGGTTACTAAATTCTAAATTAGCCTAAAATCACTAGACGGTCATGATAAAAACAGTATGGGCGTAATTCGCTGTCCATTTGTGATCATCTCAATTCTGATACAAATAATCACATATGCGGCAGTGTTTTTCTCTGGCTCACTTGTGTTATGCAAGCGTCTTGTTCGCCTTATGCTGTCTGACTACCCCTGCCATTTTTCTGTAGACTGGTGGTATCACGTGTTTGCATAACAAATTATAAATAAGCCTAAAATCTTGAGAGGATATTTATTCAATTAGTATAGGTGTTATTCGCTGTCTATTTTGTGATCATTTTAATTCTGATACAAATAATCACATATGCGGCAGTGTTTTTACTCTGGCTTACTTGTGTTATGCAAGCGTTTTATCGACTCATGCTGTCTGACTACGTCTGCTATTTGTCCGTAGACTGGTGGTATCACGTGTTTAGCAATTATTTTATAAATGAGCCAATAATCATTAGAGGGTCTTGATTTAAACAGTATGGGTTTAATTTGCTCTCCGTTTTGTGATTATTTTAATTCTGATACAAATAATCACATATGCGGCAGTGATTTTACTCTGGCTCACTTGTGTTATGCAAGCGTCTTGTTCGCCTTATTCTGTCTGACTACAGCTGTCATTTTTCTGTAGACTGGTGGTATCACGTGTTTGCATATCAAATTATAAATAAGCCTAAAATCTTGAGAGGATATTCATTCAATTAGTATAGGTGTTATTCGCTGTCTATTTTGTGATCATTTTAATTCTGATACAAATAATCACATATGCGGCAGTGATTTTACTCTGGCTCACTTGTGTTATGCAAGCGTCTTGTTCGCCTTATTCTGTCTGACTACCCCTGTCATTTTTCTGTAGACTGGTGGTATCACGTGTTTGCATATCAAATTATAAATAAGCCTAAAATCTTGAGAGGATATTCATTCAATTAGTATAGGTGTTATTCGCTGTCCTTTTTGTGATCTTTTTATTCTGATACCAATAAACACATATGCGGCAGTGTTTTCACTCTGGCTCACTTGTGTTATGCAAGCGTTTTGTTCGCCTTATGCTGTCTGATTACGCCTGCTATTTTTCTGTAGACTGTTGGTATCACGTGTTTAATTATCAAATTATAAATGAGCCTAAAATCACCAGTGTACCATGATTAAACAATATCGATGTAAGTCACTGTCAATCTTGTGATCATTTTAATTCTGAAACAAATAATCACATATGCGGCAGTGTTTTTACTCTGGCTCACTTGTGTTATGCAAGCGTTTTGTTCGCCTCATGCTGTCTGACTACGCCTGCTATTTTTCTGTAGACTGGTGATATCACGTGTTTGGTTAATAAATTATAAATTAGCGTTTAATCACTATTAGAAATTCATTTGAACAATATGGGTGAAATCCGCTCACCATTTTGTGATCATTTTTAATTCTGAAACAAATTATCACATATGCGGCAGTGATTTACTCTGGCTTACTTGTGTTATGCAAGCGTTTTGTTCGCCATATGCTGTCTGACTACGCCTGCTACTTTTCTGTAGACTGTTGGTATCACGTGTTTGGTTATTATATTATTATTAAGCTTAAAATCACTAGTTTATTGTGAATTGAACAGTATCGGTTTGAGGCGCTGTCCATTTTTTGATCATTTCAATCTTGATACAAATAATCACATATGCGGCAGTGTTTTTACTCTGGCTTACTTGTGTTATGCAAGGGTTTTGTTCGCTTTATGCTGTCTGACTATGCCTGCTATTTTTCTGTAGACTGTTGGTATCACGTGTTTGGATATTAAATTCTAAATAAGGCTTAAATCATTAGTGGACCGTGATTTAAACAGTATTGGTGTGATGCGCTGTCCATTTTGTGATCTTTTTAATTCTGATACAAATAATCACATATGCGGCAGTGTTTTTACTCTGGCTTACTTGTGTTATGCAAGCGTTTTGTTCGCCAAATGCTGTCTGACTATGCCTGCTATTTTTCTGTCGACTGTTGGTATCACGTGTTTGGTTATTAAATTAAAAGTGAGCCTAAAATCACAAGTGGACCGTGATTCAAACATTATTGGTGTGAGGCGCTGTACATTTTGTGATCTTTTTAATTCTGATACAAATAATCACATTAGCGGCAGTGTTTTCACTATGGCTCACTTGTGTTATGCAGGCGTTTTGTTCGCCTTATGCTGTCTGACTATGCCTGCTATTTTTCTGTAGACTGTTGGTATCACGTGTTTGGATATTAAATTCTAAATAAGGCTTAAATCATTAGTGGATCGTGATTTAAACAGTATTGGTGTGATGCGCTGCCATTCTGTGATTATTTTAATTCTGATACAATTAATCACATATGCGGCAGTGTTTTTACTCTGGCTCACATGTGTTACGCAAGCGTTTTGTTCGCCTCATGCTGTCTGACTACGCCTGCTATTTTTCTGTAGACTGTTAGGATCACGTTTCGGGTTATTTAATTATAAGTAAGACTTAAATCATTAGTGGACCGTGATTCAAACAGTATCGTTGTAATTCGCTCTCCTTTTTGAGATTATTTCAATTATGATACAAAAAATCACATATGCTGCAGTGTTTTTACTATGGCTCACTTGTGTTATGGAGGCGTTTTGTTTGCTTTATGCTGTCTGAATACGCCTGCTATTTTTCTGTGGACTGTTAGGATCACGTTTCGGGTTATTGAATTATAAGTAAGCCTAAAATCACTAGTGGACCGTGATTTGAAAAGTATCCGTGTGAGGCGCTGTCCATTATTTGAGCATTTTAATTCTGATACAAATAATCACATATGCGGCAGTGTTTTCAATCTGGCTCACTTGTGTTATGCAAGCGTTTTGTTCGCCATATGCTGTCTGACTACGCCTGCTATTTTTCTGTAGACTGTTGGTATCACGTGTTTGGTTATTAAATTATCAATGAGCCTAAAATCACTAGTGTACCGTGTTTTAAACAGTATCGGTGTGAGGCGCTGTCCATTTTTTGAGCATTTTAATTCTGATACAAATAATCACATATGCTGCAGTGGTTTTACTATGGCTCACTTCTGTTATGCAAGCGTTTTAATCGCCTTATACTGTCTGATTACGCCTGCTATTTTTTCTGTAGACTGTTGTTATCTCGTGTTTGTTTATTATATTAAAATTGAGCCTAAAATCACTAGTGGACCGTGATTCAAACAGTATCTGTGTGGCTCTGTCCATAATGCGAATATTTGAATTCTGATACAAATAATCACATATGCGGCAGTGTTTTTACTCTGGCTCACTTGTGTTATGCAAGCGTATTGTTTGCTTTATGCTGTTTGATTACGCCTGCAATTTTTCTGTAGACTGTTGGTGTCATGAATTTGGTTATTATAATATAAATGAGCATAAAATCACTAGTGGACCGTGTTTTAAACAGTATCGTTGTAATTCGCTCTCCTTTTTGAGATTATTTCAATTATGATACAAAAAATCACATATGCTGCAGTGGTTTTACTATGGCTCACTTCTGTTATGCAAGCGTTTTAATCGCCTTATACTGTCTGACTACGCCTGCTATTTTTTCTGTAGACTGTTGTTATCTCGTGTTTGTTTATTATATTAAAATTGAGCCTAAAATCACTAGTGGACCGTGATTCAAACAGTATCGATGTGAGGCGCTGTCCATTTTGTGATCATTTCAATTCTGATACAAATAATCACATTAGCGTCAGTGTTTTTCTCTGGCTCACTTGTGTTATGCAAGCGTCTTGTTCGCCTTATGCTGTTTCACTACGCTTGCTACTCTCATTCAATTTAAAGGTGTCACCTGTTTTGTTTTCAAATTATTAATGAGCCTAACATCACTAGTGGACCGTGATTCAAACAGTATCGGTGTGAGGCGCTGTCCATAATGCGATTATTTGAATTCTGATACAAATAATCACATATGCGGCAGTGTTTTCACTCTGGCTCACTTGTGTTATGCAAGCGTCTTGTTCGCCTTATGCTGTTCCACTACGCTTGCTACTATCATTCAATTTATTGGTGTCACCTGGTTTGTTTTCAAATTACAAATGAGCCTAAAATCACTAGTGGACCGTGATTCAAACAGTATCCATGTAATTCGCTATCCTTTTTGTGATTATTTCAATTCTGATACAAATAATCACATATGCGGCAGTGTTTTTACTCTGGGTCACTTGTGTTATGCAAGCGTTTTGTTCGCCTTATACTGTCTGACTACGCCTGCTATTTTTCTGTAGACTGTTGGTATCACGTGTTTGGTTATTAAAATGTAAATGAGCCTAAAATCATTAGTGAACCTTGGTTCAAACAGTATCGGTGTGAGGCGCTGTCCATCTTGTGATCATTTTAATTTTGAAACAAATAATCACATATGCGGCAGTGTTTTTACTCTGGCTCACTTGCGTTATGCAAGTGTCTTGTTCCCTTATGCTGTTCGACTTCGATTGTTTCTCTCATTCAATTTATTGGTGTCACATGTTATGTTTTCAAATTATAAATGAGCCTCAAAACAATTGTGTGGCGTGATTCAAAAAGTTTCCGTGTAAGTCGATGTCCATTTCGTGATCATTTTAATTCTGATACAAATAATCCCATATGCGGCAGTGTTTTTACTCTTAATCATTTGTGTTATGCAAGCGTTTTGTTCGCCTTATGCTGTCTGACTACGCCTGCTATTTTTCTGTAGACTGTTGGTATCACGTGTTTGGTTTTTAAATTATAAATGAGCGTAAAATCACTAGAGGGTCTGGATTCAACAGAATCGATGTAATTCATTCTTCATTTTGTGACTATTTTAATTCTGAAACAAATTATTACATATGCGGCAGTGATTTACTCTGGCTTACCGGTGTTATGCAAGCGTTTTGTTCGGTCTATGCTATTTGACTACGCTTGCTTCTCTTATTTAATTTATTGGCATCACGTGTTCGGTTTTTGATATATAAATTAGCTTGAAAACAATTGTGAACTGTGATTCAAACAGTATAGATTGAAGGCGCTTTCCATTTTGTGATCATTTTCATTCTGATACAAATAATCACATATGCGGCAGTGTTTTTACTCTGGCTCACTTGTGTTATGCAAGCGTTTTGTTCGCCTTATGCTGTCTGATTACGCCTGCTAATTTTCTGTAGACTGGTGGTATCACGTGTATGGTTATTAAATTATAAATGAGCGAAAAATCACTGGTGGACCGTAATTCAAACAGTATCGGTGTGAGTCGCTGTCCATCCTGTGATCATTGTAATTCTGATACAAATAATCACATATGCGGCAGTGTTTTTACTCTGGCTCACTTGTGTTATGCAAGCGTTTTGTTCGCTTTATGCTCTCTGACTACGACTGCTATTTTTCTGTAGACTGGTGGTATCACGTGTATGGTTATTGATTTTTAAATGAGCGAAAAATCACTGGTGGACCGTGATTTAAACAGTATTGTTGTGAGGCGCTGTATATCCTGTGATCATTTAAATTTTGATACAAATAATCACATATGCGGCAGTGTTTTCACTCTGGCTCACTTGTGTTATGCAAGCGTTTTGTTCGCCTTATGTTGTCTGACTACGCCTGCTATTTTTCTGTAGACTGTTGGTATCACGTGTTTGGTTATTATATTATAAATGAGCCTTAAATTACTAGCGGACCGTTATTCAAACAGTATCGGTGTGAGGCGCTGTCCATCCTGTGATCATTTAAATTTTGATACAAATAATCACATATGCGGCAGTGTTTTTACTCTGGCTCACTTGTGTTATGCAAGCGTTTTGTTCGCCTTAGGCTTTTCGACTAAGCTTGTTTCTCTCATTCATTTTATTGGTATCACCTGTTTTTTTTTAAATTATAAATGAGCCTAAAATTAATTGTTTGGCGTGATTTAAAAATTTCGGTGTCAGTCGATGTCCATTTAAAAATCATTTCAATTCTGATACAAATAATCATATATGCGGCAGTGTTTTTACTCTGTCTCACCTGTGTTATGCAAACGTTTTGTTAGCCACATGCTGTCTGACTACGCCTGCTATTTTTCTGTAAACTGTTGAAATCACGTTATTGGTTATTAAATTATAAATGAGCCTAAAATCACTAGAGGACAGTGGTTCAAACAATATCGGTGTAAGTCGATGACCATTCTGTGATCATTTGAATTCTGATACAACAAACCACATATGTGGCAGTGTTTTACTATGGCTTACTTGTAAAATGCAAGCGTTTTGTTCGCCTTAAGCTGTATGACTACGCCTGCTATTTTTCTGTAGACTGTTGGTATCACGTTTTTTGTTAATAACATATAAATGAGAAATTAAATCAACAGTGGACCGTGATTCAAACAGTATTGATGTGAAGCGCTTTCCATTTTGTGATCATTTCTAATTCTGATACAAATAATCACATATGCGGCAGTGTTTTCACTCTGGCTAACTTGTAAAATGCAACCGTTTTTTTTTTTCGCCTTATGCTGTATGACTACGCCTGCTATTTTTCTGTAGACTGTTGGTATCACGTGTTTGGTTATTATATTATAAATGAGCCTATAAACACTAGTGGACCGTGATTCAATCAGTATCGGTGTTAGGCGCTGTCCTTTTTTTGAGCATTGTAATTCTGATACAAATAATCATATATGCGGCAGTGTTTTTACTCTGGCTCACCTGTGTTATGCAAACGTTTTGTTAGCCATATGCTGTCTGACTACGCCTGTTATTTTTCTGTAGACTGTTGGTATCACGTGTTTGGTTAATAAATTATAAATGAGCCTGAAATCACTAAAGGACAGTGGTTCAAACAATATCGGTGTAAGTCGCTGTCCATTTCGTGATCATTTTCATTCTGATACAAATAATCACATATGCGGCAGTGTTTTTACTCTGGCTTACTTGTAAAATGCGAGCGTTTTGTTCGCCTTTAGCTGTATGACTACGCCTGCTATTTTTCTGTAGACTGTTGGTATCACGTGTTTGGTTATTATTATATTATAAATAAGCCTAAAATCACTAGTGGCCTGTGATCAAACAGTATTGATGTGAGGCGCTTCCCATTTTGTGTTCATTTTTAATTCTGATACAAATAATCACATATGCGGCAGTGTTTTTACTCTGGCTTACTTGTGTTATGCTAGCGTTTTGTTCGCCTTATGCTGTCTGACTACGCCTGCTATTTTTCTGTAGACTGTTGGTATCACGTGTTTGGTTAATTAATTATAAATGAGCCTATAAACACTAGTAAACCGTGATTCAAACAGCATCGGTGTAAGTCGATGACCATTCTGTGATTATTTTAATTCTGATACAAATAATCACATATGCGGCAGTGTTTTTACTCTGGCTCACTTGTGTTATGCAAGCTTTTTGTTCGCCTTATGCTTTCTGACTGCGCCTGCTATTTTTCTGTAGACTGTTTGTATCATGTGTTTGCTTACTACATTATAAATGAGCAAAAAATCACTGGTGGACCGTGATTCAAACAGTATTGGTGTGAGGCGCTGTCCATTTTGTGATCATTTTCATTCTGATACAAATAATCACATATGCGGCAGTGTTTTTACTCTGGCTCACTTGTGTTATGCAAGCGTTTTGTTCGCCTTATGCTTTCTGACTGCGCCTTCTATTTTTCTGTAGACTGTTGGTATCACGTGTTTGGTTATTAAATTATAAATGAGCCTATAAACACTAGTGGACCGTGATTCAAACAGTATCGATGTGAGGCGCTGTCCATCCTGTAATCATTTTCATTCTGATACAAATAATCACATATGCGGCAGTGTTTTTACTCTGGCTCACTTGTGTTATGCAAGCGTTTTGTTCGCCTTATGCTGTCTGACTACGCCTGCTATTTTTCTGTAGACTGTTGGTATCACGTGTTTGCTTATCATATTATAAATGAGCCTAAAATCACTAGCGGACTGTGATTCGAACAGTATCGGTGTGAGGCGCTGTCCATCCTGTGATCATTTAAATTTTGATACAAATAATCACATATGCGGCAGTGTTTTTACTCTGGCTCACTTGTGTTATGCAAGCGTCTTGTTCGCCTCATGCTTTTTGACTACGCTTGTCTCTCTCATTCATTTTATTGGTATCACCTTTTTTTTTCAAATTATAAATGAGCCTAAAATCAATTGTTGTGCGTGATATATAAATTTCGGTGTCAGTCGATGTCCATTTAAAAATCATTTTAATTCTGATACAAATAATCACATATGCGGCAGTGTTTTTACTCTGGCTTACGTGTAAAATGCAAGCGTTTTGTTCGCCATAAGCTCTATGACTACGCCTGCTATTTTTCTGTAGATTGTTGGTATCACGTGTTTGGTTATTAAATTATAAATGAGCATATAAACACTAGTGGAACGTGATTCAAACAGTATCGGCGTGAGGCGCTGTCCATTTTGTGATCATTGTAATTCTGATACAAATAATCATATATGCGGCAGTGTTTTTACTCTCGCTCCCTTGTGTTATGCAAGCGTCTTGTTCGCCTTAGGCTTTTCGACTACGCTTGATTTTCTCATTCATTTTATTGGTATCACCTTTTTTTTTTTTTCAAATTATAAATGAGCCTAAAATCAATTGTTAAGCGTGATTTAAAAATTTATGTGTAAGTCGATGTCCATTTAAAAATCATTTTAAGTCTGATACAAATAATCACATATGCGGCAGTGTTTTTACTCTGGCTCACTTGTGTTATGCTAGGGTTTTGTTCGCTGTATGCTGTCTGACTATGCCTGCTATTTTTCTGTAAACTGTTGAAATCACGTAATTGATTATTAAATTATAAATGAGCCTAAAATCACTAGAGGACAGTGGTTCAAACAATATCGGTGTAGATCGCTGTCCATTTCAAGATCATTTGAATTCTGTTACAAATAATCACATATGCGGCAGTGTTTTACTCTGGCTTACTTGTAAAATGCGAGCGTTTTGTTCGCCTTAAGCTGTCTGACTACGCCTGTTATTTTTCTGTAGACTGTTGGTATCACGTGTTTGGTTATTATATTATAAATGAGCCTAAAATCACTAGTGGACCGTGATTAAACAGTATTGATGTGAAGCGCTTTCCATTTTGTGATCATTTCTAATTCTGATACAAATACTCACATATGCGGCAGTGTTTTCACTCTGGCTCACTTGTGTTATGCAAGCGTTTTGTTCGCCTTAAGCTGTATGACTACGCCTGCTATTTTTCTGTAGATTGTTGGTATCACGTGTTTGGTTATTAAATTATAAATGAGCATATAAACACTAGTGTAACGTGATTCAAACAGTATCGGTGTGAGGCGCTGTCCATTTTGTGATCATTGTAATTCTGATACAAATAATCATATATGCGGCAGTGTTTTTACTCTCGCTCACTAGTGTTATGCAAGCGTCTTGTTCGCCTTAGGCTTTTCGACTACGCTTGATTTTCTCATTCATTTTATTGGTATCACCTTTTTTTTTTTTCAAATTATAAATGAGCCTAAAATCAATTGTTAAGCGTGATTTAAAAATTTCGGTGTAAGTCGATGTCCATTAAAAAATCATTTTATTTCTGATACAAATAATCACATATGCGGCAGTGTTTTTACTCTGGCTCACTTGTGTTATGCTAGGGTTTTGTTCGCTGTATGCTGTCTGACTATGCCTGCTATTTTTCTGTAAACTGTTGAAATCACGTTATTGGTTATTAAATTATTAATGAGCCTAAAATCACTAGAGGACAGTGGTTCAAACAATATCGGTGTAGATCGCTGTCCATTTCAAGATCATTTTAATTCTGATACAAATAATCACACATGCGGCAGTGTTTTACTCTGGCTTACTTGTAAAATGCGAGCGTTTTGTTCGCCTTAAGCTGTCTGATTACGCCTGTTATTTTTCTGTAGACTGTTGGTATCACGTGTTTGGTTATTATATTATAAATGAGCCTAAAATCACTAGTGGACCGTGATTAAACAGTATTGATGTGAAGCGCTTTCCATTTTGTGATCATTTTTAATTCTGAAACAAATAATCACATATGCGGCAGTGTTTCACTCTGACTCACCTGTGTTATGCAAACATTTTGTTAGCCATATGCTGTCTGACTACGCCTGCTATTTTTCTGTAGACTGGTGGTATCACGTGTTTAATTATTTAATTATAAATGAGACTAAAATCACTAGTGGACCGTGATTTAAACAGTATCGATGTGAGGCGCTTCCCATTTTGTGATCATTTTCATTTTGATACAAATAATCACATATGCGGCAGTGTTTCACTCTGACTCACCTGTGTTATGCAAACATTTTGTTAGCCATATGCTGTCTGACTACGCCTGCTATTTTTCTGTAGACTGGTGGTATCACGTGTTTAATTATTTAATTATAAATGAGACTAAAATCACTAGTGGACCGTGATTTAAACAGTATCGATGTGAGGCGCTTCCTATTTTGTGATCATTTTCATTTTGATACAAATAATCACATATGCGGCAATGTTTTTCTCTGGCTCACATGTGTTATGCAAGCGTTTTGTTCGCTCTATGCTGTTTGACTACGCTTACTGTTCTCATTTAATCTATTGGTATCACGTGTGCCGTTTTTGAATTAAAAATAAGCTTGAAAACACTTATAAACCGTGATTCAAACAGTATCGGTGTAAGGCGCTTCCCATTTTGTGATCATTTTCATTCTGATACAAATAATCACATATGCGGCAGTTTTTTCACTGTAACTCAATTGTGTTATGCAAGCGTTTTGTTCGCCTTATGCTGTCTGACTACGCATGCTATTTTTCTGTAGACTGTTGGTATCACGTGTATGGTTATTAAATTATAAATGAGCCTATAAACACTTGTGGACCGTGATTCAAACGGTATCGATGTGAGGCGCTGTCCATTTTGTGATCATTTTTATTCTGATACTAATAATCACATATGCCGCAGTGTTTTCACTTTAACTCACTTGTGTTATGCAAGCGTTTTGTTCGCCTTATGCTGTCTGACTACGCATGCTATTTTTCTGTAGACTGTTGGTATCACGTGTTTGGTTATTAAATTATAAATGAGCCTATAAACACTAGTGGACCGTGATTCAAACTGTATCGATGTGAGGCGCTGTCCATCCTGTGATCATTTTCATTCTGATACAAATAATCACATATGCGGCAGTGTTTTTACTCTGGCTTACTTGTGTTATGCAAGCGTTTTGTTCGCCTTATGCTGTCTGACAACGCCTGCTATTTTTCTGTAGACTGTTGGTATCACGTGTTTGGTTGTTAAATTATAAATGAGCCTAAAATCACTAGCGGACCGTGAATTATACAGTATCGGTGTGAGGCGCTGTCCATCCTGTGATCATTTGAATTCTGATACAAAAAATCACATATGCGGCAGTGTTTTTACTCTGGCTCACTTGTGTCATGCGAGCGTTTTGTTCATTTTATGCTGTGAGACTACGCTTGCTTCTCTCATTTAATTTATTGGCATCACCTGTTCGGTTTTTGAATTATAAATAAGCTTAAAAACACTATTAAACCGTGATTCAAACAGTATAGATGTGAGGCGCTTCCCATTTTGTGATCATTTTTATTCTGATACAAATAATCACATATGCGGCAGTGTTTTTACTCTTGCTAACTAGTGCTATGCTAGGGTTTTTTTAGCCAAATGCTGTCTGACTACGCCTGTTTTTTTTCTGTAGACTGTTGGTATCACGTGTTTGCTTATTATATTATAAATGAGCCTTAAATCACTAGTGGACCGTGATTAAACAGTATTAATGTGAAGCGCTTTCCATTTTGTGATCATTTCTAATTCTGATACAAATAATCACATATGCGGCGGTGTTCTTACTCTGGCTCACTTGTGTTATGCAAGCGTTTTGTTCGCTTTATGCTGTCTGACTACGCCTGCTATTTTTCTGTAGACTGTTGGTATCACATGTTTGGTTATTAAATTATAAATGAGCCTATAAACACTAGTGGACCGTGATTCAAACAGTATCGGTGTGGGGCGCTTCCCATTTTGTGATCATTTTCATTCTGATACAAATAATCACATATGCGGCAGTTTTTTTTCTCTGGCTCACTTGTTTTATGCAAGGGTTTTTTTAGCCATATGCAGTCTCACTTCGCCTGCTATTTTTCTGTAGACTGTTGGTATCACGTGTTTGGTTATTAAATTATAAATGAGCCTATAAACACTAGTGGACCATGATCCAAACAGTATCGATGTGAGGCGCTGTCCATCCTGTGATCATTTTCATTCTGATACAAATAATCACATATGCGGCAGTGTTTTTACTCTGGCTCACTTGTGTTATGCAAGCGTTTTGTTTGCCTTATGCTGTCTGACTACGCATGCTATTTTTCTGTAGACTGTTGGTATCACGTGTTTGGTTATTAAATTATAAATGAGCCTATAAACACTAGTGGACCGTGATTCAAACTGTATCGATGTGAGGCGCTGTCCATCCTGTGATCATTTGAATTCTGATACAAATAATCACATATGCGGCAGTGTTTTTACTCTGGCTCACTTGTGTTATGCAAGGGTTTTTTTAGCCATATGCAGTCTGACTTCGCCTGCTATTTTTCTGTAGACTGTTGGTATCACATGTTTGGTTATTATATTATAAATGAGCCTATAAACACTAGTGGACCATGATTCAAACAGTATCGATGTGAGGCGCTGTCCATCCTGTGATCATGTTCATTCTGATACAAATAATCACATATGCGGCAGTGTTTTTACTCTGGCTCACTTGTGTTATGCAAGCGTTTTGTTCGCCTTATGCTGTCTGACTACGCATGCTATTTTTCTGTAGACTGTTGGTATCACGTGTTTGGTTATTAAATTATAAATGAGCCTATAAACACTAGTGGACCGTGATTCAAACTGTATCGATATGAGGCGCTGTCCATCCTGTGATCATTTAAATTCTGATACAAATGATCACATATGCGGCAGTGTTTTTACTCTGGCTCACTTGTGTTATGCAAGGGTTTTTTTAGCCATATGCAGTCTGACTTCGCCTGCTATTTTTCTGTAGACTGTTGGTATAACGTGTTTGGTTATTAAATTATAAATGAGCCTATAAACACTAGTGGACCATGATCCAAACAGTATCGATGTGAGGCGCTGTCCATCCTGTGATCATTGCAATTCTGATACAAATAATCACATATGCGGCAGTGTTTTTACTCTGGCTCACTTGTGTTATGCAAGCGTTTCGTTCGCCTTATGCTGTCTGACTACGCCTGCTATTTTTCTGTAGACTGTGTGTATCAGGTGTTTGGTTATTAAATTACAAATGAGCCTATAAACACTAGTGGACCGTGATTCAAACAGTATCGGTGTGAGGCGCTGTCCATCCTGTGATCATTTTCATTCTGATACAAATAATCACATATGCGGCAGTTTTTTTTCTCTGGCTCACTTTTGTTATGCAAGGGTTTTTTTAGCCATATGCAGTGTGACTTCGCCTGCTATTTTTCTGTAGACTGTTGGTATCACGTGTTTGGTTATTATATTATAAATGAGCCTAAAATCACTAGTGGACCGTGATTAAACAGTATCGGTGTGGGGCGCTTCCCATTTTGTGATCATTTCTAATTCTGATACAAATAATCACATATGCGGCAGTGTTTTCACTTTAACTCACTTGTGTTATGCAAGCGTTTTGTTCGCCTTATGCTGTCTGACTACGCATGCTATTTTTCTGTAGACTGTTGGTATCACGTGTTTGGTTATTAAATTATAAATGAGCCTATAAACACTAGTGGACCGTGATTCAAACTGTATCGATGTGAGGCGCTGTCCATCCTGTGATTATTTTCATTCTGATACAAATAATCACATATGCGGCAGTGTTTTTACTCTGGCTCACTTGTGTTATGCAAGCCTTTTTGTTCGCCTTATGCTGTCTGACTACGCCTGCTATTTTTCTGTAGACTGTTGGTATCACGTGTTTGGTTGTTAAATTATAAATGAGCCTAAAATCACTAGCGGACCGTGAATTATACAGTATCGGTGTGAGGCGCTGTCCATCCTGTGATCATTTGAATTCTGATACAAAAAATCACATATGCGGCAGTGTTTTTACTCTGGCTCACTTGTGTCATGCGAGCGTTTTGTTCACTTTATGCTGTGAGACTACGCTTGCTTCTCTCATTTAATTTATTGGCATCACGTGTTCGGTTTTAGAATTATAAATAAGCTTAAAAACACTATTGAACCGTGATTTAAACAGTATAGATGTGAGGCGCTTTCCATTTTGTGATCATTTTTATTCTGATACAAATAATCACATATGCGGCAGTGTTTTTACTCTTGCTAACTAGTGCTATGCTAGGGTTTTTTTAGCCAAATGCTGTCTGACTACGCCTGCTATTTTTCTGTAGACTGTTGGTATCACGTGTTTGGTTGTTAAATTATAAATGAGCCTAAAATCACTAGCGGACCGTGATTCATACAGTATCGGTGTGAGGCGCTGTCCATCCTGTGATCATTTGAATTCTGATACAAGTAATCACATATGCGGCAGTGTTTTCCTTTGGCTCACTTGTGTTTTGCAAGAGTTTTTTTCGCCTTATCATGTTTGACTACGCCTGCTATTTTTCTGTAGACTGGTGGTATCACGTGTTTGATTAATAAATTATAAATGAGCCTAGAAAAACTAGTGGAACGTGATTCAAACAGTATCGGTGTGAGGCGCTGTCCATTTTATTATCGTTTTAATTCAGATACAAATAATCACATATGCTACAGTGCTTTTACTCTGGCTCACCTGTGTTATGCAAGCCTTTTGTTTGCTTAATGCTGTTTGACTAAGCTTGCTTCTCTCATTTTATTTATTGGTATCACGTGTGCGATTTTTAAATTATAAATATGCTTGAAAAAACTTTTGAACCGTGATTCAAAAAGTATAGGTGTGGGGCGCTTCCCATTTTGTGATAATTTTCATTCTGATACAAATAATCACATATGCGGCAGTGTTTTTCTCTGGCTCACTTGTGTTATGCAAGGGTTTTTTTAGCCATATGCAGTCTGACTTCGCCTGCTATTTTTCTGTAGACTGTTGGTATCACGTGTTTGGTGAATAACTAATAAATGAGCCTATAAAAACGAGTGGACCGTGATTTAAACAGTATCGATGTGAGGCGCTGTCCATCCTGTTATCATTTTCATTTTGATACAAATAATCACATATGCGGCAGTGTTTTTCTCTGGCTCACTTGTGTTATGCAAGCGTTTTGTTCGCCTTCTGCATTCTGACTACGCCTGTTATTTTTCTGTAGACTGTTGGTATCACGTGTTTGGTTATTAAATTATAAATGAGCCTATAAACACTAGTGGACCGTGATTCAAACAGTATCGACGTGAGGCGCTGTCCATTTTGTGATCATTTTCATTGTGATACAAATAATCACATATGCGGCAGTGTTTTTACTCTGGCTCACTTGTGTTATGCAAGCGTTTTGTTAGCCATATGCTTTCTGAATACGCCTGCTATTTTTCTGTAGACTGTTGGTATCACGTGTTTGGTTAATAAATTATAAATGAGCCTATAAACACTAGTGGACCGTGATTCATACAGTATAGATGTGAGGCGCTGTCCATCCTGTGATCATTTTAATTCTGATACAAATAATCACATATGCGGCAGTGTTTTTCTCTGGCTCACTTGTGTTATGCGAGCGTTTTGTTCGCTTTATGCTGTCTGACTACGCATGCTATTTTTATTCAAAATGTTGTTATCACGTTTTTAGTTAATTAAATAAAATTGAGCCTATAATCACTAGTGGACCGTGATTCAAACAGTATCGATGTGAGGCGCTGTCCTTTTTGTGATCATTTTCATTCTGATACAAATAATCACATATGCGGCAGTGTTTTTACTCTGGCTCACTTGTGTTATGCAAGCGTTTTGTTCGCCTTATGCTGTCTGACTACGCCTGTTATTTTTCTGTAGACTGTTGGTATCACGTGTTTGGTTAATAAATTATAAATGAGCCTATAAACACTAGTGTACCGTGATACAAACAGTATCGATGTGAGTCGCTGTCCATTTTGTGATCATTTTCATTCTGATACAAATAATCACATATGCGGCAGTGTTTATACTTTGGCTCACTTGTGTTATGCTAGCGTTTGTTTGCCTACTGCTGTCTGACTACGCCTGTTATTTTTCTGTAGACTGTTGGTATCACGTGTTTGGTTATAAAATTATAAATGAGCCTATAAACACTAGTGTACCGTGATTCAAACAGTATAGATGTGAGGCGCTGTCCCTTTTGTTATCATTTAAATTTTGATACAAATAATCACATATGCGGCGGTGTTTTACTCTGGCTCACTTATGTTATGCAAGCGTTTTGTTAGCCATATGCTGTCTGACTACGCCTGCTATTTTTCTGTAGACTGTTGGTATCACGTGTTTGGTGAATAACTTATAAATGAGCATAAAACTTCTGTGGACAGTGATTTAAACAGTATCGTTTTAAGTCGACGTCCATTTTGTGATCATTTCAATTCTGATACAAATAATCACATATGCAGCAGTGTTTTTACTATGGCTCACTTGTGTTATGCAAGCGTTTTGTTCGCCTTATGCTGTCTGACTACGCCTGTTATTTTTCTGTAGACTGTTGGTATCACGTGTTTGGTTATTATATTATAAATCAGCGTTAAATCACTAGTGAACCGTGATTCAAACAGTATTGACTTGAGGCGCCTTCCATTTTGTGATCATTGCAATTCTGATGCAAATAATCACATATGCGGCAGTGTTTTACTCTGGCTCACTTATGTTATGCAAGCGTTTTGTTAGCCATATGCTGTCTGACTACGCCTGCTATTTTTCTGCAGACTGTTGGTATCTCGTGTTTGGTTATTATATTATAAATCAGCGTTAAATCACTAGTGAACCGTGATTCAAACAGTATTGACTTGAGGCGCCTTTCATTTTGTGATCATTGCAATTCTGATGCAAATAATCACATATGCGGCAGTGTTTTACTCTGGCTCACTTATGTTATGCAAGCGTTTTGTTAGCCATATGCTGTCTGACTACGCCTGCTATTTTTCTGCAGACTGTTGGTATCACGTGTTTGGTGAATAACTTATAAATGAGCTTAAAAAGGCTAGTGGACCGTTATTCAAAAAGTATCGGTGTAGGTCGATGTCCATTTTGTGATGATTTTATTTCTGATACAAATAATCACATATGCGGTAGTTTTTCACTCTGGCTCACTTGTGTTATGCAAGCGTTTTGTTCGCCTTATGCTGTCTGACTACGCTTGCTATTTTTCTGTAGACTGTTGGTATCACGTGTTTGGTGAATAACTTATAAATGAGCATAAAACTTTTGTGGACAGTGATTTAAACAGTATCGTTTTAAGTCGAGGTCCATTTTGTGATCATTTCAATTCTGATACAAATAATCACATATGCAGCAGTGTTTTTACTATGGCTCACTTGTGTTATGCAAGCGTTTTGTTCGCCTTATGCTGTCTGACTACGCCTGTTATTTTTCTGTAGACTGTTGGTATCACGTGTTTGGTTATTATATTATAAATCAGCGTTAAATCACTAGTGAACCGTGATTCAAACAGTATTGACTTGAGGCGCCTTTCATTTTGTGATCATTGCAATTCTGATGCAAATAATCACATATGCGGCAGTGTTTTACTCTGGCTCACTTATGTTATGCAAGCGTTTTGTTAGCCATATGCTGTCTGACTACGCCTGCTATTTTTCTGCAGACTGTTGGTATCACGTGTTTGGTGAATAACTTATAAATGAGCTTAAAAAGGCTAGTGGACCGTGATTCAAACAGTATCGGTGTAGGTCGATGTCCATTTTGTGATCATTTTATTTCTGATACAAATAATTACATATGCGGTAGTTTTTCACTCTGGCACACTTGTGTTATGCAAGCGTTTTGTTTGCCTTATGCTGTCTGACTACGCCTGCTATTTTTCTGTAAACTGTTGTTATCACGTGTTTATTGAATAACTTATAAATGAGCTTAAAAAGGCTAGTGGACCGTGATTCAAAAAGTATCGGTGTAGGTCGATGTCCATTTTGTGATCATTTTATTTCTGATACAAATAATCACATATGCGGCAGTGTTTTCACTCTGGCTCACTTGTGTTATGCAAACGTTTTGTTCGCTCTATGCTGTTTGACTACGCTTGAATCTCTCATTTTATTTAATGGTATCACGTGTTTGGTTTTTAAATAATAATCAAGCTTGAAAACACTAGTGGAACGTGATTCAAACAGTATCGGTTTAAGTCGATTTCCATAATGTGATCATTTTAATTCGGATACAAATAATCACATATGCGGCAATGTTTTCACTCTGGCTCACTTGTGTTTTGCAAGCGTTTTGTTCGCCTAATGCTGTCTGACTACGCCTGCTATTTTTCTGAAGACTGTTGTTATCACGTGTTTGGTGAATAACGTATAATTAAGCCTAAAATCACTAATGGACCGTAATTCATAAAGTATCGGCGTGAGGCGCTGTCCATCCTGTGGTCACTTGAATTCTGATACAAATACTCACCTATGCGGCAGTGCTTCTACTCTGGCTCACTCGTGTTATGCGAGCGTTTTGTTCGACTTATGCTGTATGTTTACGCCTGCAACTTTCATTCAAAATGTTGTTATCACGTTTTTAGTTATTGAAATAAAATTAAACCTGAAATCACTAGTGGAAGGTGATTCATACAGTATTGTTGTGAGGCGCTGTCCATCCTGTGATCATTTGAATTTTGATACAAATAATCACATATGCGGCAGTGTTTTTACTCTGGGTCACTTATGTTATGCAAGCGTTTTGTTTGCCTTATGCTGTCTGACTACGCCTGCTATTTTTCTGTAGACTGTTGGTATCACGTGTTGGGTGAATAGTTTATAAATGAGCTTAAAAAGGCTAGTGGACCGTGATTCAAACAGTATCGGTGTAGGTCGATGTCCATTTTGTGATCATTTTATTTCTGATACAAATAATCACATATGCGGTAGTTTTTCACTCTGGCTCACTTGTGTTATGCAAGCGTTTTGTTTGCCTTATGCTGTCTGACTACGCCTGCTATTTTTCTGTAAACTGTTGTTATCACGTGTTTAGTGAATAACTTATAAATCAGCCTAAAAACACAAGTGAACCGTGATTTAAATAGTACCGGTGTAAGGCACTGTCCATCCTGTGATCATTTTTATTCTGATACAAATACTCACATATGCGGCAGTGTTTTTACTCTGGCTCACTTGTGTTATGCAAGCGTTTTGTTCGCTTCATGCTGTAAGACTACTCCTGCTACTTTTATTCATAATGTTGTTATCACGTTTTTAGTTATTGAAATAAAATTGAGCCTAAACTCACAAGTGGACCGTGATTCATACAGTATCGATGTGAGGCGCTGTCCATCCTGTGATCATTTGAATTCTGATACAAATACTCACATATGCGGCAGTGCTTTTACTCTGGGTCACTTATGTTATGCAAGCGTTTTGTTCGCCTTATGCTGTCTGACTACGCCTGATATTTTTCTGTAGACTGTTGTTATCACGTGTTTAGTGAATAACTTGTAAATGAGCCTAAAAACACTAGTGGACCGTGATTCAAACAGTATCGGTGTAAGTCGATGTCCACTTTGTGATCGTTTGAATTCTGATACAAATAATCACATATGCGGCAGTGTTTTTACTCTGGCTCACTTGTGTTATGCAAGCGTTTTGTTCGCTCTATGCTGTTTGACTACGCTTGAATCTCTCATTTTATTTAATGGTATAACGTGTTTGGTTTTTAAATAATAATCAAGCTCGAAAACACTAGTGGACCGTGACTTAAACAGTATCGGTTTAAGTCCATGTCCATAATGTGATCATTTTAATTCTGATACAAATAATCACATATGCGGCAGTGTTTTCACTCTGGCTCACTTGTGTTATGCAAGCGTTTTGTTCGCTTTATGCTGTAAGACTTCTACTGCTACTTTTATTCATAATGTTGTTATCACGTTTTTAGTTATTAAAATAAAATTGAGCTCAAACTCACAAGTGTACCGTGATTCATACAGTACCGATGTGAGGCGCTGTCCATCCTGTGATCATTTGAATTCTGATACAAATACTCACATATGCGGCAGTGCTTTTACTCTGGCTCACTCGTGTTATGCGAGCGTTTTGTTCGCCTTATGCTGTATGACTACGCCTGCAACTTTCATTCAAAATGTTGTTATCACGTTTTTAGTTATTGAAATAAAATTGATCCTGAAATCACTAGTGGACCGTGATTCATACAGTATCGGTGTGAGGCGCTGTCCATCCTGTGATCATTTTCATTTTGATACAAATAATCACATATTCGGCAGTGTTTTTACTCTGGGTCACTTATGTTATGCAAGCGTTTTGTTCGCCTTATGCTGTCTGACTACGCCTGATATTTTTCTGTAGACTGTTGGTATCACGTGTTTGGCTATTAAATTATTAATGAGCATAAAACTCTTGTGGACAGTGATTTAATCAGTGTTGGTGTAAGTAGTTGTCCATTCTGTGATCATTTTAATTATGATACGAATAATCACATAGGCGGCAATGTTTTTACTCTGGGTCACTTATGTTATGCAAGCGTTTTGTTTGCCTTATGCTGTCTGACTACGCCTGCTATTTTTCTGTAGACTGTTGGTATCACGTGTTGGGTGAATAGTTTATAAATGAGCTTAAAAAGGCTAGTGGACCGTGATTCAAACAGTATCGGTGTAGGTCGATGTCCATTTTGTGATCATTTTATTTCTGATACAAATAATCACATATGCGGTAGTTTTTCACTCTGGCTCACTTGTGTTATGCAAGCGTTTTGTTCGCCTTATGCTGTATGACTTCGCCTGCAACTATCATTCAAAATGTTGTTATCACGTTTTTAGTTATTGAAATAAAATTGAGCCTAAACTTACATGTGGACCGTGATTCATACTGTATCGATGTGAGGCGCTGCCCATCCTGTGATCATTTTAATTCTGATACAAATAATCACATATGCGGCAGTGTTTTTACTCTGGCTCACTTGTGTTATGCAAGCGTTTTGTTCGCCTTATGCTGTCTGACTACGCCTGATATTTTTCTGTAGACTGTTGTTATCACGTGTTTAGTGAATAACTTGTAAATGAGCTTAAAAACACTAGTGGACCGTGATTCAAACAGTATCGGTGTAAGTCGATGTCCACTTTGTGATCGTTTGAATTCTGATACAAATAATCACATATGCGGCAGTGTTTTTACTCTGGCTCACTTGTGTTATGCAAGCGTTTTGTTCGCCTAATGCTGTTTGACTACGCTTGAATCTCTCATTTTATTTAATGGTATCACGTGTTTGGTTTTTGAATAATAATCAAGCTCGAAAACACTAGTGGACCGTGATTAAAACAGTATCGGTTTAAGTCGATGTCCATTATGTGATCATTTTAATTCTGATACAAATAATCACATATGCTGCAGTGTTTTCACTCTGGCTCACTCGTGTTATGCAAGCGTTTTGTTCGCTTTATGCTGTAAGACTACTCCTGCTACTTTTATTCATAATGTTGTTATCACGTTTTTAGTTATTGAAATGAAATTGAGCCTAAACTCACATGTGGACCGTGATTCAAACAGTATCGATGTGAGGCGCTGTCCATCCTGTGATCATTTGAATTCTGATACAAATACTCACATATGCGGCAGTGCTTTTACTCTGGGTCACTTATGTTATGCAAGCGTTTTGTTCGCCTTATGCTGTCTGACTACGCCTGATATTTTTCTGTAGACTGTTGTTATCACGTGTTTAGTGAATAACTTGTAAATGAGCTTAAAAACACTAGTGGACCGTGATTCAAACAGTATCGGTGTAAGTCGATGTCCACTTTGTGATCGTTTGAATTCTGATACAAATAATCACATATGCGGCAGTGTTTTTACTCTGGCTCACTTGTGTTATGCAAGCGTTTTGTTCGCTCTATGCTGTTTGACTACGCTTGAATCTCTGATTTTATTTAATGGTATCACGTGTTTGGTTTTTAAATAATAATCAAGCTCGAAAACACTAGTGGACCGTGATTAAAACAGTATCGGTTTAAGTCGATGTCCATAATGTGATCATTTGAATTCTGATACAAATAATCACATATGCTGCAGTGTTTTCACTCTGGCTCACTCGTGTTATGCGAGCGTTTTGTTCGCCTTATGCTGTCTGACTACGCCTGCAACTTTCATTCAGAATGTTGTTATCACGTTTTTAGTTATTGAAATAAAATTGAGCCTGAAATAACTAGTGGAACGTGATTCATACAGTATCGGTGTGAGGCGCTGTCCATCCTGTGATCATTTTCATTTTGATACAAATAATCACATATGCGGCAGTGTTTTTACTCTGGGTCACTTATGTTATGCAAGCGTTTTGTTCGCCTTATGCTGTCTGACTACGCCTGATATTTTTCTGTAGACTGTTGGTATCACGTGTTTGGTTATTAAATTATAAATTAGCATAAAACTCTTGTGGACAGTGATTTAATCAGTATCGGTGTAAGTCGATGTCCATTCTGTGATCATTTCAATTATGATACGAATAATCACATATGCGACAGAGTTTTTACTCTGGCTCACTTGTGTTATGCAAGCGTTTTGTTCGCCTTATGCTGTCTGACTACGCCTGCTATTTTTCTGTAGACTGTTGTTATCACGTGTTTGGTGAATAACTTATAATTAAGCCTAAAAACACTACTGGACCGTAATTCATACAGTATCGGCGTAAGGCGCTGTCCATCCTGTGATCATTTGAATTCTGATACAAATACTCACATATGCGGCAGTGCTTTTACTCTGGCTCACTCGTGTTATGCGAGCGTTTTGTTCGCCTTATGCTGTATGACTACGCCTGCAACTTTCATTCAAAATGTTGTTATCACGTTTTTAGTTATTGAAATAAAATTGAGCCTGAAATCACTAGTGGATCGTGATTCATACAGTATCGGTGTGAGGCGCTGTCCATCCTGTGATCATTTAAATTTTGATACAAATAATCACATATGCGGCAGTGTTTTTACTCTGGGTCACTTGTGTTATGCAAGCGTTTTGTTCGCCTTATGCTGTCTGACTACGCCTGATATTTTTCTGTAGACTGTTGGTATCACGTGTTTGGTTATTAAATTATAAATGAGCCTAATATCATCAGTGGAAGGTGATTCATATAGTATCGGTGTGAGGCGCTGTCCATCCTGTGATCATTTGAATTCTGATACAAATAATCACGTATGCGGCAGTGTTTTTACTCTGGCTCACTTGTGTTATGCGTGCGTTTTGTTCGCTTTATGCTGTATGACTACGCCTGCTAATTTCATTCAACATGTTGCTATCACGTTTTTATTTAAAAATTTATAATTGAGTCAAAATCACTAGTGGACCGTGATTCAAACAGTATCAGTGTGAGGCGCTGTCCATTTTGAGATTGTTTGAATTCTGATACAAATAATCACATATGCGACAGTATTTTACTCTGGCTCACATGTGTTATGCAAGCGTTTTGTTCGCTCTATGCTGGTTGACTACGCTTGATTATTTTATATTGTTTATTGGTATCACGTGTTTGTTTTTTAAAAAATAATTAAGCTTAAAAACACTAGTGGACCGTGATTCAAACAGTATCGTTGTAAGTCGATGTCCATTCTGTGATCATTTTAAATCTGATACAAATAATCACATATACTGCAGTGTTTTCAATCTGGCTCACTTGTATTATGCAAGCGTTTTGTTTGCCTTATGCTGTCTGACTATGCCTGCTATTTTTCTGTAGACTGTTGGTATCACGTGTTTGGTTATTAAATTATAAATAACCCTAAAATCACGAGTGTACCATGATTCAAACTGTATCGGTGTAAGGCGCTGTCCATAATGCGATCATTATAAATTTGCAAAAAATAATCACATATGCGGCAGTGTTTTTACTCTGGCTCACTTGTGTTATGCAAGCGTTTTGTTTTCTCTATGCTATCTGACTACGCCTGCTATTTTTCTGTAGACTGTTGTTATCACGTGTTTAGTGAATAACTTGTAAATGAGCTTAAAAACACTAGTGGACCGTGATTCAAACAGTATCGGTGTAAGTCGATGTCCACTTTGTGATCGTTTGAATTCTGATACAAATAATCACATAAGCGGCAGTGTTTTTACTCTGGCTCACTTGTGTTATGCAAGCGTTTTGTTCGCTCTATGCTGTTTGACTACGCTTGAATCTCTGATTTTATTTAATGGTATCACGTGTTTGTTTTTTAAAAAATAATTAAGCTTAAAAACACTAGTGGACCGTGTTTCAAACAGTATCTTTGTAAGTCGATGTCCATTCTGTGATCATTTGAATTCTGATACAAATAATCACATATGCTGCAGTGTTTTCAATCTGGCTCACTAGTGTTATGCAAGCGTTTTGTTTTCCCTATGCTATCTGACTACGCCTGCTATTTTTCTGTAGACTGTTGGTATCACGTGTTTGGTTATTAAATTATAAATGAGCCTATAAACACTAGTGGACCGTGATTCAAACAGTGTCGGTGTGAGGCGCTGTCCATACTGCGTTTTTTTTGATTCTAATACAAATATATGGTTTCATGGATTTACATCATTATTATGAATTATACATAAATATTTGTATCCACTTCAACTGCTCTCGAAAAAGCAAACATTGTCATCTCTACACACAATGAAGTCCGATATTTTAAACGAGCGCATTAACAAGGCTTCACATCATTATTGTGAAGAAAACATATATATTCATAACGACTTCAAATGCACTCGGAAAAGCAAACCTTGTCACCCGCCCACACTATAAAAGCCGATAGTTTACGCAAGTACAGATTCATGAATTAACATCATTATTATGAAGTATACATATATATTAATATACACTCAAACTGCACCTGAAGTAGCATACTTTGTCACCTCCATATACCATGAAGGCCGATAGTTTACGCAAGTACAGATTCATGGATTTACATCATTATTATGAAGTATACATATATATATTAATATCCACTCCAACTGCATTCGAAGAAGCAAACCGTCATAGCACCACACCATGATTGCCGATAGTTTACGCGAGTACAGATTCATGGCTCTACATCGTTATTATTATGTATACATATATATTTATATCCACTACAACTGCACTTGGAGAAGCAAACCCTGTCACCTCCATATACCATGAAGGCCAATAGTTTATTTGAGTGAAGATTCATGCCTTCACATCACTGTTAGGATGTATACATATATATTTGAAACGACTTCAACTGCACTCGAAAAAGCAAACCCTGTCAACCCCACATACCATGAAGGCCGATATTTTACGCGAGCACAGATTCATGGCTTCACATCATTATTATGAAGTATACATATACATTCATAACGACTTCAACTGCACTCGAGAATATTAAGCTTGTCACCCCCCACACACCATGAAGTCCGATATTTTACGCAAGTAAAGATTCATGGCTTAACATCATTATTATGAAGTAAACATATATATTTATATCCACTCCAACTGCATTCAAAGAGGCAAATCGTCTCACCTCCACACACCATGGATGCCGATAGTTTACGCGAGTAGAGATGCATGAATTTACATCATTATTATGAAGTAGACATATATATTCATATCGACTCCAACTGCACTCGAATAAGCGAAATTTGTCATCTCTACACACAATGAATTTCGATATTTTAAACGAGCGCATTACCAAGGCTTCACATCATTATTATGAAGAATACATATATAAATTCATAACAATTTCAACTGCACTCGAAAAAGCAAACATTTTCACCCGCCCACACCATGAAGGCCGATAGTTTACGCAAGTAAAAATTCATGAATTAACATCATTATTATTAAGTATACATATATATTAATATCCACTCCAACTGCAATCGAAGAAGCAAACCGTCTCAGCTCCACACCATGAATGCCGATAGTTTACGCGAGTACAGATTCATGGCTCCACATCGTTATTATGATGTATACATATAAAATTATATACACTCCAACTGCATTCGTAGAATCAAACGGTCTCAGCTTCAAACCATGAATGCCGATAGTTTACGCGAGTACAGATTCATGGCTCCACATCGTTATTATGATGTATACATATATATTTATATACACTCCAACTGCACTTGAAGAAGCAAACCCTGTCACCTCCGTATACCATGAAGGCCAATAGTTTACTCGATTTAAGTTTCATGGCTTCACATCATTGTTACGAAATATACATATATATACAAAACGACTTCAACTGCACTCGAAAAAGCAAACCTTCACACCCCCAAACACCATGAAGTCCGATATTTTACGCAAGTACAGATTCATGGATTTACATCATTATTATAAAGTTTACATTTTATTTATATCCACTCCAACTGCAATTAAAGTAGCAACCTTTGTCACCTCCATATACCATGAAGGCCGATAGTTTACGCAAGTAAAGATTCATGGCTTTACATCATTATTAGGTAGTATACATATATATATTCAAAACAACTTCGAATGCACTCGATAAAGCAAACATTGTCATACCCACATACCATGAAGGCCGATATTTTACACGAGTACAGATTCATGGCTTCACATCATTATTATGAAATATTCATATACATATTCATAACGACTTCAACTGCATTTGAAAAAGCAAACATTGTCACCCACACAACATGAAGGCCGATACTTCACGCAAGTACAGATTCATGGATTTATATCATTATTATGTAGTATTCATATATATTGATAACAACTTCAACTGCACTCGAAAAAGCAAAACTTGTCACTTCCACACACCATGAAGGCCGATATTTTACGCAAGTACAGATTCACGAATTAATATCATTTTTATGAGGTATACATATATATTCATATTCACTTCAAGTGCACTCGAAAGAGCAAGCCCTTTCACCTCCACATACCATGAAGACAAATATATAACGCACGTACAGATTCATGGCTTTACATTGTTATGATGATGAATACATATATATTCATATCCACTCAAACTGCATTCGAAAAAGCAAAACCTCTCACCTGCATATACCATGAAGGCCGATAGTTTACGCAAATACAGATTCATGGCTCAAAATCATTGTTATGAAATATACACAAATATTCATATCCACTTCAACTGTACTCGAAAATCACACCCTGTCATCTAAACACACTATTAAGTCCGATAGTTTAAACGAGCGCATTAACAAGGCTTCACATCATTATTATGATGTATACATATTTATTCATAACGATTTCAACTGCAATCGTAAAAACCTTGGCACATCCACATACCTTGAAGGCCAATATGTTGGGCAAGTAGAGATTCATGGATTCACATCATTATTATGAAGTATACATATATATTCATCACCACTTCAAATGCATTTTAAACAGCAAACCCTCTCACCACCAAATACCATGAAGTCCGATAGTTTACGCAATCACTGATTCATGGCTTTACAACGTTATTATGAAGTATACATATATATTCACATCCACTCCAACTGCACTCGAAAAAGCAAACACTGTCACCCCCAAAAACCATGAAGGCCGATAGTTTACGCAATTACACAATCATGGATTAACATCATTATTATGAAGTATACATATCAATTCATATCCACTTCAACTGCATTCGGAAAATCAAAACCTGTCACATCCACATATTATGAAGGCCGATATTTTAGGCAAGTACAGATTCATGGATTTACATCATTCTTATGAAGTATACATATATATTCATCACCACTTCAACTGCATTCTAAACAGCAAACCCTCTCACCACCAGATACCATGAAGGCCGATAGTTTACGCAAGTACTGATTCATGGCTTTACATCCTAATTATGAAGTATACATATATATTTACATCCACTACAACTGCACTCGAAAAATCTAACATTATCATCTCTACACACCATGAAGTCCGATAGTTCAAACAAGCGCATTGACAAGGCCTTATATCATTATTATGAAGTATACATATATATTCATAATGACGTCAACTGCACTCGAAATAGCAAACCTTGTCACCCCTACACACCATGAAGGCCGATAGTTTACGCAAGTACAGATTCACGGATTTAGATCATTATTATGAAATATACATATATATTAATATCCACTACAACTGCACTCGAAAAAGCAAATTCTGTCACCTCCACATACCATGAAGGCAAATATTTAACGTAAGTACAAATTCATGGCTTCACATCATTATAATGAAGTATACATATATATTCATAAGCACGTCAACTGCATTCGAAAAAGCAAACCCTGTCACCTCCACATACCATGAAGGCCAATAGTTCACGCAAGTACAGAATCATGGCTTTACATCTTTATGATGATGTATACATATATATTCATATCCACTACAACTGCACTCGAAATAGCAAATTCTGTCACCTCCATATACAATGAAGGCCGATAGTTTACGCAAGTACATATTCATTGATTTACATCTCTATTATGATGTATACATATATATTCATATCCACTCCTAATGCACTTGAAGAAGCAAAACCCTTCACCTCCATATACCATGAAGGCCGATAGTTTACGCAAATACAGATTCATGGCTCAAAATCATTGTTATGAAATATACACAAATATTCATATCCACTTCAACTGTACTCGAAAATCACACCCTGTCATCTAAACACACTATTAAGTCCGATAGTTTAAACGAGCGCATTAACAAGGCTTTACATCATTATTATGATGTATACATATATATTCATAACGATTGCAACTGCATTCGAAAAAACCTTGGCACCCCCACATACCTTGAAGGCCGATATTTTGGGCAAGTAAAGATTCATGGATTCACATCATTCTTATGAAGTATACATATATATTCATCACCACTTCAACTGCATTCTAAACAGCAAACCCTCTCACCACCAGATACCATGAAATCCGATAGTTTACGCAAGTACTGATTCATGGCTTTACATCCTAATTATGAAGTATACGTATATATTTACATCCACTACAACTGCACTCGAAAAATCTAACATTATCATCTCTACACACCATGAAGTCCGATAGTTCAAACAAGCGCATTGACAAGGCTTTATATCATTATTATGAAGTATACATATATATTCATAATGACGTCAACTGCACTCGAAATAGCAAACCTTGTCACCCCTACACACCATGAAGGCCGATAGTTTACGCAAGTACAGATTCACGGATTTAGATCATTATTATGAAATATACATATATATTAATATCCACTACAACTGCACTCGAAAAAGCAAATTCTGTCACCTCCACATACCATGAAGGCAAATATTTAACGTAAGTACAAATTCATGGCTTCACATCATTATAATGAAGTATACATATATATTCATAAGCACGTCAACTGCATTCGAAAAAGCAAACCCTGTCACCTCCACATACCATGAAGGCCAATAGTTCACGCAAGTACAGAATCATGGCTTTACATCTTTATGATGATGTATACATATATATTCATATCCACTACAACTGCACTCGAAATAGCAAATTCTGTCACCTCCATATACAATGAAGGCCGATAGTTTACGCAAGTACATATTCATTGATTTACATCTCTATTATGATGTATACATATATATTCATATCCACTCCTAATGCACTTGAAGAAGCAAAACCCGTCACCTCCATATACCATGAAGGCCGATAGTTTACGCAAATACAGATTCATGGCTCAAAATCATTGTTATGAAATATACACAAATATTCATATCCACTTCAACTGTACTCGAAAATCACACCCTGTCATCTAAACACACTATTAAGTCCGATAGTTTAAACGAGCGCATTAACAAGGCTTTACATCATTATTATGATGTATACATATATATTCATAACGATTGCAACTGCATTCGAAAAAACCTTGGCACCCCCACATACCTTGAAGGCCGATATTTTGGGCAAGTAAAGATTCATGGATTCACATCATTATTATGAAGTATACATATATATTCATCACCACTTCAACTGCATTCTAAACAGCAAACCCTCTCACCACCAGATACCATGAAATCCGATAGTTTACGCAAGTACTGATTCATGGCTTTACATCCTAATTATGAAGTATACGTATATATTTACATCCACTACAACTGCACTCGAAAAATCTAACATTATCATCTCTACACACCATGAAGTCCGATAGTTCAAACAAGCGCATTGACAAGGCTTTATATCATTATTATGAAGTATACATATATATTCATAATGACGTCAACTGCACTCGAAATAGCAAACCTTGTCACCCCTACACACCATGAAGGCCGATAGTTTACGCAAGTACAGATTCACGGATTTAGATCATTATTATGAAATATACATATATATTAATATCCACTACAACTGCACTCGAAAAAGCAAATTCTGTCACCTCCACATACCATGAAGGCAAATATTTAACGTAAGTACAAATTCATGGCTTCACATCATTATAATGAAGTATACATATATATTCATAAGCACGTCAACTGCATTCGAAAAAGCAAACCCTGTCACCTCCACATACCATGAAGGCCAATAGTTCACGCAAGTACAGAATCATGGCTTTACATCTTTATGATGATGTATACATATATATTCATATCCACTACAACTGCACTCGAAATAGCAAATTCTGTCACCTCCATATACAATGAAGGCCGATAGTTTACGCAAGTACATATTCATTGATTTACATCTCTATTATGATGTATACATATATATTCATATCCACTCCTAATGCACTTGAAGAAGCAAAACCCGTCACCTCCATATACCATGAAGGCCGATAGTTTACGCAAATACAGATTCAGGGCTCAAAATCATTGTTATGAAATATACACAAATATTCATATCCACTTCAACTGTACTCGAAAAACACACCCTGTCATCTAATCACACTATTAAGTCCGATAGTTTAAACTAGCGCATTAACGAGGCTTTACATCATTATTATGATGTATACATATATATTCATAACGATTGCAACTGCAATTGAAAAAACCTTGGCACCCCCACATACCTTGAAGGCCGATATTTTGGGCAAGTAAAGATTCATGGATTCACATCATTATTATGAAGTATACATATATATTCATCACCACTTCAACTGCATTCTAAACAGCAAACCCTCTCACCACCAGATACCATGAAATCCGATAGTTTACGCAAGTACTGATTCATGGCTTTACATCCTAATTATGAAGTATACGTATATATTTACATCCACTACAACTGCACTCGAAAAATCTAACATTATCATCTCTACACACCATGAAGTCCGATAGTTCAAACAAGCGCATTGACAAGGCTTTATATCATTATTATGAAGTATACATATATATTCATAATGACGTCAACTGCACTCGAAATAGCAAACCTTGTCACCCCTACACACCATGAAGGCCGATAGTTTACGCAAGTACAGATTCACGGATTTAGATCATTATTATGAAATATACATATATATTAATATCCACTACAACTGCACTCGAAAAAGCAAATTCTGTCACCTCCACATACCATGAAGGCAAATATTTAACGCAAGTACAAATTCATGGCTTCACATCATTATAATGAAGTATACATATATATTCATAAGCACGTCAACTGCATTCGAAAAAGCAAACCCTGTCACCTCCACATACCATGAAGGCCAATAGTTCACGCAAGTACAGAATCATGGCTTTACATCTTTATGATGATGTATACATATATATTCATATCCACTACAACTGCACTCGAAATAGCAAATTCTGTCACCTCCATATACAATGAAGGCCGATAGTTTACGCAAGTACATATTCATTGATTTACATCTCTATTATGATGTATACATATATATTCATATCCACTCCTAATGCACTTGAAGAAGCAAAACCCTTCACCTCCATATACCATGAAGGCCGATAGTTTACGCAAATACAGATTCATGGCTCAAAATCATTGTTATGAAATATACACAAATATTCATATCCACTTCAACTGTACTCGAAAATCACACCCTGTCATCTAAACACACTATTAAGTCCGATAGTTTAAACGAGCGCATTAACAAGGCTTTACATCATTATTATGATGTATACATATATATTCATAACGATTGCAACTGCATTCGAAAAAACCTTGGCACCCCCACATACCTTGAAGGCCGATATTTTGGGCAAGTAAAGATTCATGGATTCACATCATTATTATGAAGTATACATATATATTCATCACCACTTCAACTGCATTCTAAACAGCAAACCCTCTCACCACCAGATACCATGAAATCCGATAGTTTACGCAAGTACTGATTCATGGCTTTACATCCTAATTATGAAGTATACGTATATATTTACATCCACTACAACTGCACTCGAAAAATCTAACATTATCATCTCTACACACCATGAAGTCCGATAGTTCAAACAAGCGCATTGACAAGGCTTTATATCATTATTATGAAGTATACATATATATTCATAATGACGTCAACTGCACTCGAAATAGCAAACCTTGTCACCCCTACACACCATGAAGGCCGATAGTTTACGCAAGTACAGATTCACGGATTTAGATCATTATTATGAAATATACATATATATTAATATCCACTACAACTGCACTCGAAAAAGCAAATTCTGTCACCTCCACATACCATGAAGGCAAATATTTAACGTAAGTACAAATTCATGGCTTCACATCATTATAATGAAGTATACATATATATTCATAAGCACGTCAACTGCATTCGAAAAAGCAAACCCTGTCACCTCCACATACCATGAAGGCCAATAGTTCACGCAAGTACAGAATCATGGCTTTACATCTTTATGATGATGTATACATATATATTCATATCCACTACAACTGCACTCGAAATAGCAAATTCTGTCACCTCCATATACAATGAAGGCCGATAGTTTACGCAAGTACATATTCATTGATTTACATCTCTATTATGATGTATACATATATATTCATATCCACTCCTAATGCACTTGAAGAAGCAAAACCCGTCACCTCCATATACCATGAAGGCCGATAGTTTACGCAAATACAGATTCAGGGCTCAAAATCATTGTTATGAAATATACACAAATATTCATATCCACTTCAACTGTACTCGAAAAACACACCCTGTCATCTAATCACACTATTAAGTCCGATAGTTTAAACTAGCGCATTAACGAGGCTTTACATCATTATTATGATGTATACATATATATTCATAACGATTGCAACTGCAATTGAAAAAACCTTGGCACCCCCACATACCTTGAAGGCCGATATTTTGGGCAAGTAAAGATTCATGGATTCACATCATTATTATGAAGTATACATATATATTCATCACCACTTCAACTGCATTCTAAACAGCAAACCCTCTCACCACCAGATACCATGAAATCCGATAGTTTACGCAAGTACTGATTCATGGCTTTACATCCTAATTATGAAGTATACGTATATATTTACATCCACTACAACTGCACTCGAAAAATCTAACATTATCATCTCTACACACCATGAAGTCCGATAGTTCAAACAAGCGCATTGACAAGGCTTTATATCATTATTATGAAGTATACATATATATTCATAATGACGTCAACTGCACTCGAAATAGCAAACCCTGTCACCCCTACACACCATGAAGGCCGATAGTTTACGCAAGTACAGATTCACGGATTTAGATCATTATTATGAATTATACATATATATTAATATCCACTCCAACTGCACTCGAAATAGCAAATTCTGTCACCTCCATATACTATGAAGGCCGAAAGTTCACGCAAGTACAGAATCATGGCTTTACATCCTCATGATGATGTTTACATATATATTCATATCCACTAAAACTGCACTCGAGAATATTAAGCTTGTCACCCCCACACACCATGAAGTCCGATATTTTACGCAAGTTAAGATTCATGGCTTAACATCATTATTATGAAGTATACATATATATTCATAAGCACGTCACCTGCATTCGAAAAAGCAAACACTGTCACCTCCACATACCATGAAGGCCGATATTTTACGCAAGTACAGATTCATAGATTTACATCTTTATTATGAAGTATACATATATATATATATATAGATATATATATATATATATGTATATATATATATATATATATATATGTTTTCACATCATTATTAAGAAGAAGAAATATATATACATAACGACATCAACTGCACTCGAAAAAGCAAACCCTGTCACTTCCAAATACCATGAAGGCCGATAGTTTACGCAATTACAGAATCATGGAATAACATCATTATTATGAAGTTTACATATACATTCATATCCACTCCAACTGCTTTCGGAAAATCAAAACCTGTCACATCCACATACCATGAAGGCCGATATTTTACGCAAGTACAGATTCATAGATTTACATCTTTATTATGAAGTATACATATATATTCTCAACCACTTTAGCTGCATTCGAAAAAGCAAACCTGTCACCCCCACAAACCATGAAGGCCGATATTTTACGCAATTACAGAATCATGGATTAACATCATTATTATGAAGTATACATATATATATTCATATCCACTCCAACTGCATTCGGATAATCAAAACCTGTCACCTCCACATTCCATGAAGGCCAATAGTTCACGCAAGTACAGAATCATGGCATTATTATATCATTATGATGATGTATACATATATATCAATATTCACTTCAACTGCACTCGAAAAAGCGGACCCTCTCACCCCCATATACCATGAAGTCCGATAGTTCACGCAAATACAGATTCATTGCTTAAAATCTTTATTATGAATTATACACATATATTCATATTCACTTCAACTGCATTCGAAAAAGCCAACCCTGTCATCTTCACACACCATTAATTTCGATAGTTTAAACGAGCGCATTACCAAGGCTTTACATCATTATTATGGAGTATACATTTATATTTATAATGACTCCAACTGCACTCGAAAAAACCTTGTCACCTCCACACACCATGAAGGCCTATAGTTTACGCAAGTACAGATTCATCGTTTCACATCAGTATTATGAATTATACATATATATTCATGTCCACTTCAACTACATTCGAAGAAGCAAACCCTGTTACCTCCACATACCATGAAGGCCGATAGTTTACGCAAATACAGATTCATGGATTTACATCATTATTATGAATTATACTTATATATTTATATCCACTTCAAGTGTACTCGAAAAAGCGAAATTTGTCATCTCCACACACCATGGATTTCGATAGTTTAGGCAAGCGCATTAACAAGGCTTCACATCATCATTATGAAGTATACATAAATATTCATAACCACTTCGGATGCACTCGACAAAGCAAGCTGTCACCTCCACATACCATGAAGTGCGATAGTTTACGCGAGTACAGATACATGAATTTACATTATTATTATAAAGTATACATATGTATTCATAACCACTTCAACTGCACTCTAAGAAGCAAACCCTGTCACCTCCACACACCATGAAGGCCGATAGTTTACGCAAGTACATATTCATTGATTTACATCTCTATTATGATGAATACATATATATTCATATCCACTCCTACTGCACTTGAAGAAGCAGAACCCGTCACCTCCATATACCATGAAGGCCGATAGATTACGCAAATACAGGTTCATGGCTTAACATCATTTTAATGAAGTATACATATATATTCATATTCACTTCAAGTGCACTTGAAAAGGCATTCACTGTCACTGCCACACACCATGAAGGCCGATAATTTGAGCGAGCGCGGATACATGGATTAACGTCATTATTATGAAGTAAACATATATATTCATAACAACTACAACTGCATTCGAAAAAGCAAACAAACTCGCCTCCATATACGATGAAGGCCGATAGTTTACGCAAGTACATATTCATTGATTTACATCTCTATTATGATGAATACATATATATTCATATCCACTCCTACTGCACTTGAAGAAGCAAAACCCGTCACTTAAATATACCATGAAGGCCGATAGTTTACGCAAATACAGGTTCATGGCTTAACATCATTTTAATGAAGTATACATATATATTCATATTCAATTCAAGTGCACTTGAAAAGTCATTCACTGTCACTGCCACACACCATGAAGGCCGATAATTTGAGCGAGCGCGGATACATGGATTAACGTCATTATTATGAAGTAAACATATATATTCATAACAACTACAACTGCATTCGAAAAAGCAAACAAACTCGCCTCCATATACGATGAAGGCCGATAGTTTACGCAAGTACAGATTCATGGATTTACATCTTTATGATGATGTATACATATATATTCATATCCACTCCAACTGCATTCGGATAATCAAAACCTGTCACCTCCACATTCCATGAAGGCCAATAGTTCACGCAAGTACAGAATCATGGCATTATATCATTATGATGATGTATACATATATATCAATATTCACTTCAACTGCACTCGAAAAAGCGGACCCTCTCACCCCCATATACCATGAAGTCCGATAGTTCACGCAAATACAGATTCATTGCTTAAAATCTTTATTATGAATTATACACATATATTCATATCCACTTCAACTGCATTCGAAAAAGCCAACCCTGTCATCTTCACACACCATTAATTTCGATAGTTTAAACGAGCGCATTACCAAGGCTTTACATCATTATTATGGAGTATACATTTATATTCATAATGACTTCAACTGCACTCGAAAAAACCTTGTCACCTCCACACACCATGAAGGCCTATAGTTTACGCAAGTACAGATTCATCGTTTCACATCAGTATTATGAATTATACATATATATTCATGTCCACTTCAACTACATTCGAAGAAGCAAACCCTGTTACCTCCACATACCATGAAGGCCGATAGTTTACGCAAATACAGATTCATGGATTTACATCATTATTATGAATTATACTTATATATTTATATCCACTTCAAGTGTACTCGAAAAAGCGAAATTTGTCATCTCCACACACCATGGATTTCGATAGTTTAGGCAAGCGCATTAACAAGGCTTCACATCATCATTATGAAGTATACATAAATATTCATATCCACTTCGGATGCACTCGACAAAGCAAGCTGTCACCTCCACATACCATGAAGTCCGATAGTTTACGCGAGTACAGATACATGAATTTACATTATTATTATAAAGTATACATATGTATTCATAACCACTTCAACTGCACTCTAAGAAGCAAACCCTGTCACCTCCACACACCATGAAGGCCGATAGTTTACGCAAGTACATATTCATTGATTTACATCTCTATTATGATGAATACATATATATTCATATCCACTCCTACTGCACTTGAAGAAGCAAAACCCGTCACTTAAATATACCATGAAGGCCGATAGTTTACGCAAATACAGGTTCATGGCTTAACATCATTTTAATGAAGTATACATATATATTCATATTCACTTCAAGTGCACTTGAAAAGTCATTCACTGTCACTGCCACACACCATGAAGGCCGATAATTTGAGCGAGCGCGGATACATGGATTAACGTCATTATTATGAAGTAAACATATATATTCATAAGCACGTCACCTGCATTCGAAAAAGCAAACACTGTCACCTCCACAAACCATGAAGGCCAATAGTTCACGCAAGTACAGATTCATGGCTTTACATCTTTATGATGATGTATACATTTATATTCATATCCACTAAAACTGCACTCGAAATAGCAAATTCTGTCACCTTCACATACCATGAAGGCAAATATTTCACGTAAGTACAAATTCATGGCTTCACATCATTATTATGAAGTATACATATATATTCATAAGCACGTCACCTGCATTCGAAAAAGCAAACACTGTCACCTTCACAAACCATGAAGGCCAATAGTTTACGCAAGTACAGATTCATGGCTTTACATCTTTATGATGATGTATACATTTATATTCATATCCACTAAAACTGCACTCGAAATAGCAAATTCTGTCACCTTCACATACCATGAAGGCAAATATTTCACGTAAGTACAAATTCATGGCTTCAGATCATTATTATGAAGTATACATATATATTCATAAGCACGTCACCTGCATTCGAAAAAGCAAACACTGTCACCTCCACATACCATGAAGGCCAATAGTTCACGCAAGTACAGATTCATGTTTTCACATCATTGTTATGAAGAAGACATATATATACATAACGACATCAACTGCACTCGAAAAAGCAAACCCTGTCACCCCCAAAAACCATGAAGGCCGATAGTTTACGCAATTACAGAATCATGGAATAACATCATTATTATGAAGTTTACATATACATTTATATCCACTCCAACTGCATTCGGAAAATCAAAACCTGTCACATCCACATACCATGAAGGCCGATATTTTACGCAAGTACAGATTCATAGATTTACATCTTTATTATGAAGTATACATATATATTCTCAACCACTTTAGCTGCATTCGAAAAAGCAAACCTGTCACCCCCACAAACCATGAAGGCCGATATTTTACGCAATTACAGAATCATGGATTAACATCATTATTATGAAGTATACATATATATATTCATATCCACTCCAACTGCATTCGGATAATCAAAACCTGTCACCTCCACATTCCATGAAGGCCAATAGTTCACGCAAGTACAGAATCATGGCATTATATCATTATGATGATGTATACATATATATCAATATTCACTCCAACTGCATTCGAAAAAGCGGACCCTCTCACCCCCATATACCATGAAGTCCGATAGTTCACGCAAATACAGATTCATTGCTTAAAATCTTTATTATGAATTATACACATATATTCATATCCACTTCAACTGCATTCGAAAAAGCCAACCCTGTCATCTTCACACACCATTAATTTCGATAGTTTAAACGAGCGCATTACCAAGGCTTTACATCATTATTATGGAGTATACATTTATATTCATAATGACTTCAACTGCACTCGAAAAAACCTTGTCACCTCCACACACCATGAAGGCCTATAGTTTACGCAAGTACAGAATCATCGTTTCACATCAGTATTATGAATTATACATATATATTCATGTCCACTTCAACTACATTCGAAGAAGCAAACCCTGTTACCTCCACATACCATGAAGGCCGATAGTTTACGCAAATACAGATTCATGGATTTACATCATTATTATGAATTATACTTATATATTTATATCCACTTCAAGTGTACTCGAAAAAGCGAAATTTGTCATCTCCACACACCATGGATTTCGATAGTTTAGGCAAGCGCATTAACAAGGCTTCACATCATCATTATGAAGTATACATAAATATTCATAACCACTTCGGATGCACTCGACAAAGCAAGCTGTCACCTCCACATACCATGAAGTGCGATAGTTTACGCGAGTACAGATACATGAATTTACATTATTATTATGAAGTATACATATGTATTCATAACCACTTCAACTGCACTCTAAGAAGCAAACCCTGTCACCTCCAAACACCATGAAGGCCGATAGTTTACGCAAGTACATATTCATTGATTTACATCTCTATTATGATGAATACATATATATTCATATCCACTCCTACTGCACTTGAAGAAGCAAAACCCGTCACCTCCATATACCATGAAGGCCGATAGTTTACGCAAATACAGGTTCATGGCTTAACATCATTTTAATGAAGTATACATATATATTCATATTCACTTCAAGTGCACTTGAAAAGGCATTCACTGTCACTGCCACACACCATGAAGGCCGATAATTTGAGCGAGCGCGGATACATGGATTAACGTCATTATTATGAAGTAAACATATATATTCATAACAACTTCAACTGCATTCGAAAAAGCAAACAAACTCGCCTCCATATACGATGAAGGCCGATAGTTTACGCAAGTACAGATTCATGGATTTACATCGTTATTATGATGTCTAAGTATATATATATACACATTCACTCCAACTGCACTTGAAGAAGCAAACCCTGTCACCTCCATATACCATGAAACCGATCTTTTACGCAAATATAGATCCATGGATTCACATCATTATTATGAAGTATACATATATATTCACATATACTCCAACTGCACTCGAAAAAGCAAACCCTTTCACCTCCACATACCATGAAGGCCAATAGTTCACACAAGTACAGATTCACGGCTTTACATCGTTATGATGATGAATACATATATATTTATATCCACTCAAACTGCATTCGAAAAAGCAAAACCTCTCACCTGCATATACCATGTAGGCCGATAGTTTACGCAAATACAGATTCATGGCTCAAAATCATTGTTATGAAATATACACAAATATTCATATCCACTTCAACTGTACTCAAAAAACACACCCTGTCATCTAAACACACTATTAAGTCCGATAGTTTAAACGAGCGCATTAACAAGGCTTTACATCATTAATATGATGTATACATATTTATTCATAACGATTTCAAATGCAATCGTAAAAACTTGGCACATCCACAAACCTTGAAGGCCGATATTTTGGGCAAGTAGAAATACATGGATTCACATCATTCTTATGAAGTATACATATATATTCATAACCACTTCAACTGCACTCGAATAATCAAACCCTGTCACATCCACATACCATGAAGGCCGATAATTAACGCGAGTACAGATTCATGGTTTACATCCTAATTATGAAGTATTCATATATATTCATAACAACTTCAACTGCATTCGAAAAAGCAAACAAACTCGCCTCCATATACGATGAAGGCCGATAGTTCACACGAGAGCAGATTCATCGATTTACATCGTTATTATGCAGTCAAAGTATATATATATACAAATTCACTTCAACTGCACTTGAAGAAGCAAATCCTGTCACCTCCATATACCATGAAAGCCGATCATTAAAGCTAATATAGATCCAAGGATTCACATCATTATTATGAAGTATATATATATATTCATATCCAATCCAACTATACTCGAAAAAGTGAAATTTGTCATCTCTGAACACCATGGAGTTCGAAAGTTTAAAAGAAAGCATTAACAAGGCTTTACATCATTTTTATGAAGTATACATATATATATATTCATAACAACTTCAACTGCACTCGAAAAATCAAACCTTGTCACTCACACACACCATGAATGCCGACAGTTTACGAAAGTACAGATTCATGGATTAAAATCATTATTATGAATTATACATATATATTCATAACGACTTCAACTGCACTCGAAGTAGAAAACCCTGTCACCTCCACATACCATGAGGGCCGATAGTTTAAGCGACCGCAGATACATGGCTTTACATCATTATTATGAAGTATACATATATATTCATATCCACTCTAACTGCATTCGAAAAAGCGAACCCTTTGACCTCCACATACCATGAATGCCGATAGTTTAAGCGAGCGCAGATTCATGGTTTCACATTCTTATCAGGAAGTATACATATATATTCATAACCACTTCAACTGCATTCGAAGAAGCAAACTCTGTCACCTTCACATACCATGAAGGCCGATAGAATACGCAAGTACAGATACATGGATTTACATCCTAAAAATGAACTACACATATATATTTATAACCCCTCTAACTGCATTCGAAAAAGCAAACCTTGTAACTCACACACACCATGAAGGCTGACAGTTTACGCAAGTACAGATTCATGGATTTACATCATTTTTATGAGGTGTACATATATATTCGTACCCACTTCAACTTTACTCGAAGTAGAAAATCCTGTCACCTCCACACACCCAGAAGGCCGATAGTTTAAGCGAGCGCAGATTCATGTATTAACATCCTTATTAGGAGATATACATATATATTCATAACCACTTAAACTGCATTCTAAGATGCAAACCCTGTTACCTCCACATACCATGTAGGCCGATAGTTTAAGCGAACGCAGATTCATGTATTTACATCCTTATTAGGAAGTATACATATATATTCATAACCACCTCAACTGCACTCGAAGAAGCAAACCCTGTCACCTTCACATACCATGAATGCCGATAGTTTAAGCGAGCGCGGATACATGGATCTACGTCATTATTATGAAGTATACGTATATATTTATATCCACTTCACCTGCACTCGAAAAAGCAAACCCTGTCACGTCCACATACCATGAAGGCCGATAGTTTAAGCGAGCGCAGATACAAGGATTCACATCATTATTATGAAGTATACGTATATATTTAATTACACTCCAACTGCATTCAAAAAATCAAACCCTGTTACCTCCACACACCCAGAAGGCCGATAGTTTAAGCGAGCGCAAATTCATGTATTTACATCCTTATTAGGAAGTATACATATATATTCATAACCACTTCAACTGCATTTGAAGAAGCAAACCCTGTCACCTCCACATACCATGAATGCCGGTAGTTGAAGCAAGCGCAGATACATGGATTTACATCATTATGATGAAGTATACGTATATATTTATTTCCACCCCAACTGCATTCGAAGAAGCAAACCCTGTTACCTCCACATACCATGAAGGCCGATAGTTTAATCGAGCGCAAATACATGGATTTACATCATTATTATGAAGTATACGTATATATTTATATACACTCCACCTGCATTCAAAAAATCAAACCCTGTCACCTCCACATACCATGAAGGCCGATAGTTTAAGCGAGCGCAGATTCATGTATTTACATCCTTATTAGGAAATATACATATATATTCATAACAACTTAAACTGCATTCGAGAATGCAAACCCTGGTACCTCCACATACCATGAAGGCCGATAGTTTAAGCGAGCGCAGATTCATGTATTTACATCCTTATTAGGAAATATACATATATATTCATAACCACTTCAACTGCACTCGAAGAAGCAAACCCTGTCACCTTCACATACCATGAATGCCGATAGTTTAAGCGAGCGCAGATACATGGATTAACATCATTATTATGAAGTATACGTATATATTTATATCCACTTCACCTGAACTCGAAAGAGCAAACCCTGTAACCTCTACATACCATGAAGGCCGATAGTTTAAGCGAGCGCAGATACAAGGATTTACATCATTATTATGAAGTATACGTATAAATTTATATACACTCCAACTGCATTCAAAAAATCAAACCCTGTTACCTCCACATACCATGAAGGCCGATAGTTTAAGCGAGCGCAGATTCATGTATTTACATCCTTATCATGAAGTATACATATATATTCATAACCACTTCAACTGCACTCGAAGAAGCAAACCCTGTCACTTCCACATATCATGAATGCCGGTAGTTGAAGCAAGCGCAGATACAAGGATTTACATCATTATTATGAAGTATGCGTATATATTCATATCCACCCCAACTGCATTCGAAGAAGCAAACCCTGTTACACCCACATACCATGAAGGCCGATAGTTTATTCGAGCGCAGATACATGGATCTACATCATTATTATGAAGTATACGTATATATTTAATTACACTCCAACTGCATTCAAAAAATCAAACCCTGTCACCTCCACATACCATGAAGGCCTATAGTTTAAGCAAGCGCAGATACAAGGAATTACATCATTATTAGGAAGTATACATATATATTCATAACTACTTCAACTGCACTCGAAGAAGTTAACCCTGTCACCTTCACATACCATGAGTGCCGATAATTTAAGCGAGCGCAGATACATGGATTTACATCATTATGATGAAGTATACGTATATATTTATATCCAATTCAACTGCATTCGAAAAATCAAACCCTGTTACCTCCGCATACCATGAAGGCCGATAGTTTAAGCGAGCGCAGAATCATGTATTTACATCCTTATTAGGAAGTATACATATATATTCATAACCACTTCAACTGCACTCGAAGAAGCAAACCCTGTTACCTCCACATATCATGAATGCCGATAGTTGAAGCAAGCGCAGATACATGGATTTACATCAATATAATGAAGTATACGTATATATTTATATCCACTTCAACTGCATTCGAAGAAGCAAACCCTGTTACCCCCACATACCATAAATGCCGATAGTTTAAGCGAGCGCAGATACATGGATTTACATCATTATTATGAAGTATACGTATGTATTCATATCCACTCCAACTGCATTCAAAAAATCAAACCCTGTCAGTTCCACATACCATGAAGGCCGATAGTTTAAGCGAGCGCAGATTCATGTTTTTACATCCTTATTAGGAAGTATATATATATATATTTATAACCACTTCAACTGCACTTGAAGAAGCAAACCCTGTTACCTCCACATACCATGAAGGCCGATAGTTTAATTAAGCGCAGATTCATGTATTTACATCCTTATTAGGAATTATACATATATATATTCATTACCACTTCAACTGCACTCGAAGAAGCAAACCCTGTTACCTCCACATACCATGAAGGCCGATAGTTTAAGCGAGCGCAGATTCATGTATTTACATCCTTTTTAGGAAATATACATATATATTCATAACCACTTCAACTGCACTCGAAAAAGCAAACCCTGTTACCTTCACATACCATGAAGGCCGATAGTTTAAGCGAGCGCAGATACATGTATTTACATCCTTATTAGGAATTATACATATATATATTCATAACCACTTCAACTGCATTCGAAAAATCAAACCCTGTTACCTCCACATACCATGAAGGCCGATAGTTTAAGCGAGCGCAGAATCATGTATTTACATCCTTATTAGGAAGTATACATATATATTCATAACTACTTCAACTGCACTCGAAGAAGTAAACCCTGTCACCGTCACATACCATGAAGGCCGATAATTTAGGCGAGCGCAGATACATGGATTTACATCATTATGATGAAGTATACGTATATATTTATATCCAATTCAACTGCATTCGAAAAATCAAACCCTGTTACCTCCACATACCATGAAGGCCGATAGTTTAAGCGAGCGCAGATTCATGTATTTACATCCTTATTAGGAAGTATACATATATATTCATAACCACTTCAACTGCACTCGAAGAAGCAAACCCTGTTACCTCCACATATCATGAATGCCGATAGTTGATGCAAGCGCAGATACATGGATTTACATCAATATAATGAAGTATACGTATATATTTATATCCACTTCAACTGCATTTGAAGAAGCAAACCCTGTTACCTCCACATACCATGAAGGCCGATAGTTTAAGCGAGCGCAGATACAAGGATTTACATCATTATTATGAAGTATACGTATATATTTATATACACTCAAACTGCATTCAAAAAATTAAACCCTGTTACCTCCACATATAATGAAGGCCGATAGTTTGAGCGAGCGCAGATTTATGTATTAACATCCTTATTATGAATTATACATATATATTCATAACCACTTCAACTGCATTTCAAGAAGAAGCAAACCCTGTCACCTCCACATACCATGAATGCCGATAGTTGAAGCAAGCGCAGATACATGGATTTACAGCATTAATATGAAGTATACGTATATATTCATATCCACCCAAACTGCATTTGAAAAAGGAAAACCCTGTCACCTCCACACACCATGAAGGCCGATAGTTTAATCGAGCGCAGATACATGGATTTACATCATTATTATGAAGTATTTATATATATTCATATTCACTTCAACTGCATTTCAAGAAGAAGCAAACCCTGTCACCTCCACATACCATGAAGGCCGATTGTAAAAGCGAGCGCAGATACATGGATTATATACTGGTATAACGTTTATGAATACATTTATATCCACTTAAACTGCACTCGAAAAAGCAAACCGTGTTACCTTCACATACCATGAAGGCCGATAGTTCACGCAAGTACAGATACATAGATTTACATCCTAAGTACGAAATATACATATCTATATAACTCATCTAACTGCATTCGAAAAAGCAAACCTTGTCACTAACACACACGATGAAGGCCGAAAGTTTACGCAAGTACAGAATCATGGATTTACATCATTATTATGAGGTGTACATATATATTCAAAAAAAAAATTCAACTGCACTCGAAGAAGCAAACCCTGTCACCTCCACACACCATGAATGCCGATAGTTTAAGCGAGCGCAGATACATGGATTTACATCATTATTATGAAGTATACGTATATATTTATATCCACTTCAACTGCACTCGAAGTAGAAAACCCTGACAGCTCTACTCACCTTAAGGCCGAAAGTTTAAGAAAGCACTGATCCATGGATTTACATCATTATTATGAAACATACATATATATTAATATCCACTTCAACTGCACTCCAAGAAGCTAACAATGTCACCTCCACATACCATGAAGTCCGATAGTTTACGCGAGAACAGATCCATGGCTTCACATCATTATTACGAATTATACATATGTATTCATATCCACTTCAACTGCACTCGGAGTAGAAAACCCTGACAGCTATACTCACCTTAAAGCCGATAGTTTGAGAAAGTACTGATTCATGGATATACATCATTATTATGAAACATACATATATATTTGTATCCACTCCAACAGCACTCGAAGAAGCTAACACTGTCACCTCCACATACCATGAAGTCCGATAGTTTACGCGAGTACAGAATCATGGCTTCACATCATTATTATGAATTATACATATGTATTCATATCCACTTCAACTGCACTCGAAGTAGAAAACCCTGACAGCTCTACACACCTTAAAGCCGATAGATTGAGAAAGCACTGATCCATGGATTTACATCATTATTATGAAACATACATATATATTAATATCCACTTCAACTGCACTCGAAGAAGCTAACCCTGTCACCTCCACATACCATGAAGTCCGATAGTTTACGCGAGTACAGAATCATGGCTTCACATCATTATTATGAATTATACATATGTATTCATATCCACTTCAACTGCACTCGAAGTAGATAACCCTGACAGCTCTACACACCTTAAAGCCGATAGTTTGAGAAAGCACTGATCCATGGATATACATCATTATTATGAAACATACATATATATATTCATATCCACTTCAACTGCACTCGAAGAAGCTAACCCTGTCACCTCCACATACCATGAAGTCCGATAGTTTACGCGAGAACAGATTCATGGCTTCACATCATTATTATGAATTATACATATGTATTCATATCCACTTCAACTGCACTCGAAGTAGAAAACCCTGACAGCTCTACACACCTAAAAGCCGATAGTTTGAGAAAGCACTGGTCCATGGATATACATCATTATAATGAAACATACATATATATATTCATATCCACTTCAACTGCACTCGAAGAAGCTAACCCTGTCACCTCCACATACCATGAAGTCCGATAGTTGACGCGAGTACAGATCCATGGCTTCTCATCATTATAATGAATTATAGATAAATATTCATATCAACTTCAACTGCATTCGAAGATGCAGACCCTGTTACCTCCACATACCATGAATGCCGATAGTTAAGGCGAGCACAGATTCATGGCTTAACATCGTTATTATGATGTATATATATATTCATGACGTCTTTAACTGCATTCGAAAAAGCGAACCCTCTCGCCTCCACATACCATGAATGCCGGTTGTTGAAGCGAGCGCAGATACATGGATTCACATCATTATTATGCAGTATACGTATATATTTATATCCACTCCAACTGCACTCGAAGAAGCTAACCCTGTCATCTCCACACATCATGAGGGCCGATAGTTTAGGCGAGCGTAGATACATTGCTTCACATCATTATTATGTAGTATTTATATATATTCATATCCACTACAACTGCTTTCGAAAAAGCAAACCCTGTCACCTCCACATACCATGAAGGCCGATATTTCAAGCGAGCGCAGATACATGGATTAACATCATTTTTATGAAGTATACATATATATTCATATCCACTTCAACTGAACTCGAAGAAGCAAACCCTGTAACCCCCACATACCATGAAGGTTAAAATTTAAAGCTAGCGCAGAAACATGGATTACATCATCAGTAAAAAGTATACGTATACATTTATATTCACTTCAACTGCACTCGAAAAAGCAAACCCTGTTACCTCCACATACCATGAAGGCCGATAGTTCAGGCAAGCGCAGATTCATGTATTTACATCCTTATTAGGAAGTATACATATATAATCATAACCACCTCAACTGCACTCGAAGAAGCAAACCCTGTCACCTCCACATACCATGAATGCCGATAGTTTAAGCAAGCGCAGATACATGGATTTACATCATTATTATGAAGTATACGTATATATTCATATCCACCCCAACTGCATTCGAAAAACAAAACCTGGTACCTCCACACACTATGAAGGCCGATTGTTTAAGCGAGCGCAGATACATGGATTACATCATCAGTAAAAAGTATACGTATACATTTATATTCACTTCAACTGCACTCGAAGAAGCAAACCGTGTCACATCCACATTCCATGAAGACCGATAGTTTAAGCGAGCGCAGACACATGGCTTCAAATCATTATTATGAAGTATGCTTATATATTCATATCCACCCCAACTGCATTCGAAAAACAAACCCTGGTACCTCCACACACTATGAAGGCCGATAGTTTAAGCGAGCGCAGATACATGGATTACATCATTATTAAAAAGTAAACGTATACATTTATATTCACTTCAACATCACTCGAAGAAGCAAACCCTGTTACCTCCACATACCATGAAGACCGATAGTTTAAGCGAGCGCAGACACATGGCTTCACATCATTATTATGAAGTTTGCGTATATATTCATATCCACCCCAACTGCACTCGAAGAAGCAAACCCTGTCACCTTCACATACCATGAAAGGCCAATAGTTAAAGCGAGCGCAGACACATGGATTACATCATTAGTATAAAGTATACATATATATATATTCATATTCACTTCAACTCCAATCGAAAAAGTAAACTATGTCATCTCCACACACCATGAAGTCCGATAGTTCGAACGAGCGCATTAACAAGGCTTTACTTCATTATTATGAATTATACATATATATTCATAACGACTTCAACTGCACTCGAAGTAGAAAACCCTGACAGCTCTACTCACCTTAAGGCCGAAAGTTTAAGAAAGCACTGATCCATGGATTTACATCATTATTATGAAACATACATATATATTAATATCCACTTCAACTGCACTCCAAGAAGCTAACAATGTCACCTCCACATACCATGAAGTCCGATAGTTTACGCGAGAACAGATTCATGGCTTCACATCATTATTATAAATTATACATATGTATTCATATCCACTTCAACTGCACTCGGAGTAGAAAACCCTGACAGCTCTACTCACCTTAAAGCCGATAGTTTGAGAAAGTACTGATCCATGGATATACATCATTATTATGAATCATACATATATATTTATATCCACTCCAACAGCACTCGAAGAAGCTAACACTGTCACCTCCACATACCATGAAGTCCGATAGTTTACGCGAGTACAGAATCATGGCTTCACATCATTATTATGAATTATAGATAAATATTCATATCCACTTCAACTGCACTCGAAGTAGAAAACCCTGACAGCTCTACACACCTAAAAGCCGATAGTTTGAGAAAGCACTGATCCATGGATATACATCATTATTATGAAACATACATATATATATTCATATCCACTTCAACTGCACTCGAAGAAGCTAACCCTGTCAACTCCACATACAATGAAGGCCGATAGTATATGCGAGCGCAGATACATGGATTTACATCATTATTATGAAGTACACATATATATATATTCATATTCACTTCAACTGTAATCGAAAAAGTAAACTTTGTCATCTTCACACACCATGAAGTTCGATAGTTCAAACGAGCGCTCTAACAAGGCTTTACATCATTATTATGAATTTTACATATATATTCATAACGACTTCAACTGCACTCGAAGTAGAAAACCCTGACAGCTCTACTCACCTTAAGGCCGAAACTTTAAGAAAGCACTGATCCATGGATTTACATCATTATAATGAAACATACATATATATTTATATCCACATCAACTGCACTCGAAGTAGATAACCCGGACAGCTCTATACACCTAAAAGCCGATAGTTTGAGAAAGCACTGATCCAAGGATATACATCATTATAATGAAACATACATATATATATTCATATCCACTTCAACTGCACTCGAAGAAGCAAACCCTGTCACCTTCACATATCATGAAGTCCGATAGTTTACGCGAAAACAGATTCATGGCTTCACATCATTATTAGGAATTATACATATGTATTCATATCCACTTCAACTGCACTCGAAGTAGATAACCCTGACAGCTCTACACACCTTAAAGCCGATAGTTTGAGAAAGCACTTATCCATGGATATACATCATTTTAATGAAACATACATATATATATTCATATCCACTTCAACTGCACTCGAAGAAGCTAACCCTGTCACCTCCACATACCATGAAGTACGATAGTTAACGCGAGAACAGATCCATGGCTTCACATCATTATAATGAATTATAGATAAATATTCATATCAACTTCAACTGCATTCGAAGATGCAGACCCTGTCACCTCCACATACAATGAATGCCGATAGTTAAGGCGAGCGCAGATTCATGGCTTAACATCGTTATTATGATGTATATATATATTCATGACGTCTTTAACTGCATTCGAAAAAGCGAACCCTCTCGCCTCCACATACCATGAAGGTCGATAGTTGACGCGAGTACAGATTCATGGCTTCACATGGTTATTAGGAAGTTTACATACATATTCATATCCAATCCAACTGCACTTGAAGAAGCAAAACCTGTGACCTCCACATACCATGAAGGCCGATAGTTTAAGCGAGCGCAGATACATGGCTTCACATCATTATTATGAAGTATTCGTATATATTCATATCCATTTCAACTGCATTCGAAAATGCGAACCCTGTAACCTACACACACCATGAAGGCCGATAGTTTACGCAAATACAGATCCATGGATTTACATCATTATTATGAATTATACATTTATATTCATATTCACTTCAACTGTACTCAAAGTATAAAACTCTGTTAACTTCACGCACCATAGAGGTCGATAGTTTACGCGAGTACAGATTCATAGCTTTACATCGTTATTAGGAATTATACATTTATATTCATATCCGTTTCAACTTTACTCAAAAAAGTAAACTGTGTCATCTTCACACACCATGAATTCCGATAGTTCAAACTAGCGCATTAACAAGGCTTAACATAATTATTATGAATTTTACATATATATTCATAACGACTTCAACTGCGCTCGAATAAGAAAACCTTGACACCTCTACTCACCTTAATGCCGATAGTTTAAGAAAGCACTGATCCATGGATTTACATCATTATTATGAAACATACATATATATATTTATATCCACTTCAACTGCACTCGAAGAAGCAAACCCTGTCACCTCCACATACCATGAAGTCCGATAGTTTACGCGAGAAAAGATTCATGGCTTCACATTATTATTATGAATTATACATATGTATTCATATTCTTTTCAACTGAACTCGAAGTAGAAAACCTCGACAGGTCTACTCACTTTAAGGCCGATAGTATAAGAAAGCACTGATCCATGGATTTACATCATTATTATGAAGTATACATATATATATATTCATATTGACTTCAACTGCATTTGAAGAAGCTTACCGTGACACCTCCACATATCATGAAGTCCGATTGTTCAAGCGAGCCCAGATACATGGAATTACATCATTATTATGAAACATACATATATATACATATCCAATCCAACTGCACTTGAAGAAACAAACCCTGTCACCTCCATATACCATGAGGTCCGATAGTGTACGCAAATACAGATCCATGGATTTACATCATTATTACGAATTAAACATTTATATTCATATCCACTCCAACTGCATTCGAAGATGCAGACCCTGTTACCTCCACATACTATGAAGGCCTATAGTTTAGGCGAGCGCAGATTCATGGCCTTATATCGTTATTATGAAGTATACATATATATTCATTACGACTTCAACTGCATTCCATAAAGCAAACCCTCTAGCCTTTACACACCATGAAGTCCGATAGTTCGAACGAGCCCAGATACATGGATTTATATTATTATTATGAAGTATACATATATATTCATATCCAATCCAACTGCACTTGAAGAAACAAACCCTGTCACCTCCATATACATGAAGTCCGATAGTTCACGCAAATACAGATCCATGGATTTACATCATTATTATGAATTATACATTTATATTCATATCCACTTCAACCGTATTTGAAAAAGTAAACTTTGTCATCTCCACACACCATGAAGTCCGAAAGTTCAAAAAAGCGCATTAACAAGGCTTCACATCATTATTATGAAGTATACATATATATTCATAACGCCTTCAACTGCACTCGAAAAAGCAAACCATGTAAACCCCACACACCATGAAGGCCGTCAGTTTACGCAAGTACAGATTCATGGATTTACATCATTATTATGAAGTATACGTATATATTCATAACAACTTCAACTGCACTCGAAAATGCAGACTTTGTAACCCCCACACACCATGAAGGCCGATAGTTTACGCAAGTACTGATACATGGCTTTACATCAATATTATGAAGTTTACATATATATATATTCATATTCACTTCAACTTCCCTCGAATTATAAAACCCTGACACCTCCACACTATGAAGGCCGATAGATTAAGCGAGCGCAGATACATGGATTTACATCATTATTATGAAGTATACATATATATATATTCATATTTACTTCAACTGTACTCGAAAAAGTAAACTGTGTCATCTCCACACACCATGAAGTCCGATAGTTCAAACGAGCGCATTAACAAGGCTTTACATCATTATTATGAATTTTACATATATATTCATAACGACTTCAACTGAACTCGAAGTAGAAAACCATGACACCTATACTCACTTTAAGGTTGATAGTTTAAGAAAGCACTGATCCATGGATTTACATCATTATTATGTAACATACATATATTTTTATATTCACTTCAACTGCACTCGAAGAAGCTAACCCTGTCACCTTCACATACCATGAAGTCCGATTGTTTACGCGAGAAAAGATTCATGGCTTCACATCATTATTACGAATTATACATATGTATTCATATCCACTTCAACTGCACTCGAAATAGATAACCCTGACAGCTCTACCCACCTTAAGGCCGATAGTTTAAGAAAGTACTGATCCATGGTTTTACATCATTATGATGAAACATACATATATATTTATATCCACTTCAACTGCACTCGAAGTAGAAAACCCTGACACCACCACATACCATGAAATCCGATAGTTCAAGCGAGCCCAGATACATGGAATTACATCATTACTATGAAGTATACATATATATATTCATATCCACTCCAAATGCATTCGAAGATGCAGACCATGTTACCTCCACAAACTATGAAGGCCAATAGTTTAAGCCAGCGCAGATTCATGGCTTTACATCGTTATTATGAATTATACATATATATTCATAACCACTTCAACTTCAATCGAAAAAGCAAACCCTGTCAACTACACATTCCATGAAGGTCGATAGTTAACGCAAATGCAGATTCATGGCTTTACGTCGTTATTGTGATGTATACATATATATTCATATCCAATCCAACTGCACTCGAATAAGCAAACCTGTCACCTCCATATACCATGAAGGCCGACAAATTACGCGAATACAGATTCATGGACTAACATCGTTATATAGAGGTATACATATATATTCATAACCACTTCAACTGCATTCGAAAAAGCAAACGCTTTCGCCTTTACATATCATGAAGGTCGATAGTTTACGCGAGTACAGATTCATGGCCTAACATAATTATTATGAAGTATACAAATATATATTCATATCGAATCCAACTGCACTCGAATTAGCAAACCTGTCACCTCCATATACCATGAAGGCCGACAAATTACGCGAATACAGATTCATGGACTAACATCGTTATATAGAGGTATACATATATATTCATAACCACTTCAACTGCATTCGAAAAAGCAAACGCTTTCGCCTTTACATATCATGAAGGTCGATAGTTTACGCGAGTACAGATTCATGGCCTAACATCATTATTATGAAGTTTACATATATATATTCATATCCACATCAACTGCACTCGAAGAAGCAAACCCTGTCACCTCCATATACCATGAAGGCCGATATTTTACGTAAGTACAAATTCTTGGCTTATCATCATTATTTTGAAGTATACATATATATTCATATTTACATCAACTGCACTCTAAAAAGCAAACCCTGACACCTCCACATATCATAAAAGCCGTTAGTTTAGGCAATTAAAGATCCACGGCTTCACATCATTTTTATGAATTATACATATATATATTCATAACCACTTCAACTGCACTCGAAGAAGCAAACCCTGTCACCTCTATATACCATGAAGGTCGATAGTTTACGCGAGTAAAGATTCATGGATTTTCATCGTTATAATGAAATATACATATATATTCATAACGACTTCAACTGCATTCGAAAAAGCAAACGCTCTCGCCTTTACATATCATGAAGGTCGATAGTTTACGCGAGTACAGATTCATGGCCTAACATCATTATTATGAAGTTTACATATATATATTCATATCCACATCAACTGCACTCGAAGAAGCAAACCCTGTCACCTCCATATACCATGAAGGCCGATATTTTACGTAAGTACAAATTCTTGGCTTATCATCATTATTTTGAAGTATACATATATATTCATATTTACATCAACTGCACTCTGAAAAGCAAACCCTGTCACCTCCACATATCATAAAAGCCGTTAGTTTACGCAATTAAAGAACCATGGCTTTACATCATTATTATGAATTATACATATATATTCATAACCACTTCAACTTCAATCGAAGAAGCAAACCCTGTCACCTCCACATACCATAAAGGCCGATATTTTTCGCGAGTGTAGATTCATGGCTTTACATCGTTATTATGAATTATACATATATATTCATAACCACTTCAACTTCAATCAAAAAAGCAAACCCTGTCAACTACACATTCCATGAAGGTCGATAGTTTACGCGAGTGCAGATTCATGGCTTTACGTCGTTATTGTGATGTATACATATATATTCATATCCAATCCAACTGCACTCGAATAAGCAAACCTGTCACCTCCATATACCATGAAGGCCGACAAATTACGCGAATACAGATTCATGGACTAACATCGTTATATAGAGGTATACATATATATTCATAACCACTTCAACTGCATTCGAAAAAGCAAACGCTTTCGCCTTTACATATCATGAAGGTCGATAGTTTACGCGAGTACAGATTCATGGCCTAACATCATTATTATGAAGTATACATATATATATTCATATCCACATCAACTGCACTCGAAGAAGCAAACCCTGTCACCTCCATATACCATGAAGGTCGATATTTTACGTAAGTACAGATTCTTGACTTAACATCATTATTTTGAAGTATACATATATATTCATATTTACATCAACTGCACTCTAAAAAGCAAACCCTGTCACCTCCACATATCATAAAAGCCGTTAGTTTACGCAATTAAAGAACCATGGCTTTACATCATTATTATGAATTATGCATATATATTCATAACCACTTCAACTTCAATCGAAGAAGCAAACCCTGTCAACTACACATTCCATGAAGGTCGATAGTTTACGCGAGTGCAGATTCATGGCTTTACGTCGTTATTATGATGTATACATATATATTCATATTCAATCCAACTGCACTTGAAAAAGCAAACCTGTCACCTCCATATACCATGAAGCCCGATAGTTTACGCAAGTTCAGATTCATGGATTTATATCATTATTAGGAAGTATACATATATATTCATATCCAATCCAACTGCACTCGAATAAGCAAACCTGTCACCTCCATATACCATGAAGGCCGACAAATTACGCGAATACAGATTCATGGACTAACATCGTTATATAGAAGTATACATATATATTTATAACCACTTCAACTGCATTCGAAAAAGCAAACGCTTTCGCCTTTACATATCATGAAGGTCGATAGTTTACGCGAGTACAGATTCATGGCCTAACATCATTATTATGAAGTATACATATATATATTTATATCCACATCAACTGCACTCGAAGAAGCAAACCCTGTCACCTCCATATACCATGAAGGTCGATATTTTACGTTAGTACAGATTCTTGGCTTAACATCATTATTTTGAAGTATACATATATATTCATATTTACATCAATTGCATTTTAAGAAGCAAACCCTGACACCTCCACATATCATATAAGCCGATAGTTTACGCAATTAAATATCCATGGCTTTACATCATTATTATGAATTATACATATATATATTCATTACGACTTCAACTGCATTCGAAAAAGCAAACGCTTTTGCCTTTACATACCATGAAGGTCGATAGTTTACGCAAGTTCAGATTCATGGATTTTCATCGTTATTATGAAGTATACATATATATTCATAACCACTTCAACTTCAATCGAAAAAGCAAACCCTGTCAACTACACATTCCATGAAGGTCGATAGTTTACGCGAGTGCAGATTCATGGCTTTACGTCGTTATTGTGATGTATACATATATATTCATATCCAATCCAACTGCACTCGAATAAGCAAACCTGTCACCTTCATATACCATGAAGGCCGACAAATTACGCGAATACAGATTCATGGACTAACATCGTTATATAGAGGTATACATATATATTCATAACCACTTCAACTGCATTCGAAAAAGCAAACGCTTTCGCCTTTACATATCATGAAGGTCGATAGTTTACGCGAGTACAGATTCATGGCCTAACATCATTATTATGAAGTATACATATATATATTCATATCCACATCAACTGCACTCGAAGAAGCAAACCCTGTCACCTAAATATACCATGAAGGTCGATATTTTACGTTAGTACAGATTCTTGGTTTAACATCATTATTTTGAAGTATACATATATATTCATATTTACATCAACTGCACTCTAAAAAGCAAACCCTGACACCTCCACATATCATAAAAGCCGTTAGTTTAGGCAATTAAAGATCCACGGCTTCACATCATTTTTATGAATCATACATATATATATTCATAACCACTTCAACTGCACTCGAAGAAGAAACCCTGTCACCTCTATATACCATGAAGGTCGATAGTTTACGCGAGTAAAGATTCATGGATTTTCATCGTTATAATGAAATATACATATATATTCATAACGACTTCAACTGCATTCGAAAAAGCAAACGCTCTCGCCTTTAAATATCATGAAGGTCGATAGTTTACGCGAGTACAGATTCATGGCCTAACATCATTATTATGAAGTTTACATATATATATTCATATCCACATCAACTGCACTCGAAGAAGCAAACCCTGTCACTTCCATATACCATGAAGGTCGATATTTTACGTTAGTACAGATTCTTGGCTTAACATCATTATTTTGAAGTATACATATATATTCATATTTACATTAACTGCACGCTGAAAAGCAAACCCTGTCACCTCCACATATCATAAAAGCCGTTAGTTTACGCAATTAAAGAACCATGGCTTTACATCATTATTATGAATTATACATATATATTCATAACCACTTCAACTTCAATCGAAGAAGCAAACCCTGTCACCTCCACATACAATAAAGGCCGATATTTTTCGCGAGTGTAGATTCATGGCTTTTCATCGTTATTATGAATTATACATATATATTCATAACCACTTCAACTTCAATCAAAAAAGCAAACCCTGTCAACTACACATTCCATGAAGGTCGATAGTTTACGCGAGTGCAGATTCATGGCTTTACGTCGTTATTATGATGTATACATATATATTCATATTAAATTCAACTGCACTTGAAAAAGCAAACCTGTCACCTCCATATACCATGAAGCCCGATAGTTTACGCAAGTTCAGATTCATGGATTTATATCATTATTAGGAAGTATACATGTATATTCATATCCAATCCAACTGCACTCGAATAAGCAAACCTGTCACCTCCATATACCATGAAGGCCGACAAATTACGCGAATACAGATTCATGGACTAACATCGTTATATAGAAGTATACATATATATTTATAACCACTTCAACTGCATTCGAAAAAGCAAACGCTTTCGCCTTTACATATCATGAAGGTCGATAGTTTACGCGAGTACAGATTCATGGCCTAACATCATTATTATGAAGTATACATATATATATTCATATCCACATCAACTGCACTCGAAGAAGCAAACCCTGTCACCTCCATATACCATGAAGGTCGATATTTTACGTTAGTACAGATTCTTGGCTTAACATCATTATTTTGAAGTATACATATATATTCCTATTTACATCAACTGCACTCTAAGAAGCAAACTCTGACACCTCCACATATCATATAAGCCGATAGTTTACGCAATTAAATATCCATGGCTTTACATCATTATTATGAATTATACATATATATATTCATAACGACTTCAACTGCATTCGAAAAAGCAAACGCTTTTGCCTTTACATACCATGAAGGTCGATAGTTTTCGCAAGTTCAGATTCATGGATTTTCATCGTTATTATGAAGTATACATATATATTCATAACGATTTTAACTGAATTCGAAAAAGCAAACCCTCTCGCCTCCACATACCATGAGGGCCGATATTTTACGTTAGTACAGAATCATGGCTTAACATCATTATTATGAAGTATACATATATATTCATATCCACATCCACTGCACTCTAAGAAGAAAACCCTGACACCCCCACATACCATAAAGGTCGATAGTTTACGCAATTAAAGATCCATAGTTTTATATCATTTTTATGAATTATACATATATATGCATAACCACTTCAAATTCAATCGAAGAAGCAAACCCTGTCACCTCCACATACCATGAAGGCCGATATTTTTCGCAAGTACAGATTCATGGCTTTTCATCGTTATTATGAAGTATACATATATATTCATAACGACTTCAACTGCATTCGAAAAAGCAAACCCTCTCGCCTCCACATACCTTAAGGGCCGATATTTTACGTTAGTACAGATTCATGGCGTAACATCATTATTATGAAGTATACATATATATTCATATCCACATCCACTGCACTCTAAGAAACAAACCCTGACACCTCCACATACCATAAGGGCCGATAGTTTACGCAATTACAGATCCAAGGCTTTACATCATTATTATGAATTATACATATAAAATTTATAACCACTTCAACTGCACTCGAAGAAGCAAACCCTGTCACCTCCACATACCATGAGGGCCGATATTTTTCGCAAGTACAGATTCATGGCTTTTCATCGTTATTATGAAGTATACATATATATTCATAACGACTTCAACTGCATTCGAAAAAGCAAACCCTCTCGCCTCCACATACCATGAGGGCCGATATTTTACGTTCGTACAGATTCATGGCTTAACATCATTATTATGAAGTATACATATATTTTCATATCCACATTCACTGCACTTTAAGTAGCAAACCCTGACACCTCCACATACCATAAAGGCCGATAGTTTACGCAAATAAAGATCCATAGATTTATATCATTTTTATGAATTATACATATATATTCATAACCACTTCAAATTCAATCGAAGAAGCAAACCCTGTCACCTCCACATACCATGAAGGCCGATATTTTTCGCGAGTACAGATTCATGGCTTTTCATCGTTATTATGAAGTATACATATATATTCATAACGACTTCAAATGCATTCGAAAAAGCAAACCCTCTCGCCTCCACATACCATGAGGGCCGATATTTTACTTTAGTACAGATTCATGGCTTAACAACATTTTTACGAAGTATACATATATATTCATATCCACATCCACTGCACTCTAAGAAGCAAACCTGTCACCTCCACATACCATGAAGGTCGATATTTTACGTTAGTACAGATTCATGGCTTAACATCATTATTTTGAAGTATACATATATATTCATATTTACATCAACTGCACTCTTAAAAGCAAACCCTGACACCTCCACATACCATAAAAGCCGATGGTTTACGCGATTAAAGATCCATGGCTTCACATCATTATTATGAATTATACATATATATATTCATAACCACTTCAACTGCACTCGAAGAAGCAAACCCTGTCACCTCTATATACCATGAAGGCCGATAGTTTTCGCGAGTACAGATTCATGGCTTCACATCGTTATGTTGAAGTATGAATATATTCATAACGACTTCAACTGCATTCGAAAAACCAAACGCTCTCGCCTTTACATACCATGAAGGTCGATAGTTTACGCGAGTACAGATTCATGACTTCACATCATTATTATGAATTATACATATATATATTCATAACCACTTCAACTGCACTCGAAGAAGCAAACCCTGTCACCACTATATACCATGAAGGTCGATAGTTTACGCGAGTACAGATTCATGGCTTTTCATCGTTATTATGAAGTATACATATATATTCATAACGACTTCAACTGCATTCGAAAAAGCAAACGCTGTCACCTCCACATACCATGAGGGCCGATATTTTTCGCAAGTACAGATTCATGGCTTTTCATCGTTATTATGAAGTATACATATATATTCATAACGACTTCAACTGCATTCAAAAAGCAAACCCTCTCGCATCCACATACCATGAGCGCCGATATTTTACGTTGGTACTGATTCATGGCTTAACATCATTATTTTGAAGTATACATATATATTCATATTTACATCAACTGCACTCTTAAAAGCAAACCCTGACACCTCCACATACCATAAAAGCCGATAGTTTACGCGATTAAAGATCCATGGCTTCACATCATTATTATGAATTATACATATATATATTCATAACCACTTCAACTGCACTCGAAGAAGCAAACCCTGTCACCTCCACATACCATGAAGGCCGATATTTTTCGCAAGTACAGATTCATGGATTTTCATCGTTATTATGAAGAATACATATATATTCATAACGACTTCAACTGCATTCGAAAAAGCAAACTCTCTCGCATTCACATACCATGAAGGCCGATATTTTACGTTAGTACAGATTCATGGCTTAACATCATTATTTTGAAGTATACATATATATTCATATTTACATCAACATCACTCTTAAAAGCAAACCCTGACACCTCCACATACCATAAGGGCCGATAGTTTACGCAATTAAAGTTCCATGGCTTCACATCATTATTATGAATTATACATATATATATTCATAACCACTTCAACTGCACTCGAAGAAGCAAACCCTGTCACCTCCATATACTATGAAGGTCGATAGTTTACGCGAGTACAGATTCACGGCTTTTCATCGTTATTATGAAGTATACATATATATTCATAACGACTTCAACTGCATTCAAAAAAGCAAACCTTCTTGCATCCACATACGATGAAGGCCGATATTTTAAGTTAGTACAGATTCATGGCTTAACATCATTATTTTGAAGTATACATATATGTTCATATCCACATCAACTGCACTCTAAGAAGCAAACCCTGACACCTCCACATACCATAAGGGCCGATAGTTTACGCAATTACAGATCCAAGGCTTTACATCATTATTATGAATTATACATATAAAATTTATAACCACTTCAACTGCACTCGAAGAAGCAAACCCTGTCACCTCAACATACCATGAAGTCAAATATTTCTCGCGATAACAGATTCATGGCTTTTCATCGTTATTATGGAGTATACATATATATTCATAACGACTTCAACGGCATTCGAAAAAGCTAACGCTGTCAACTCCACATACCATGAAGGTCGATAGTTTACGCGAGTGCAGATTCATGGCTTCACGTCGTTATTATGATGTATACATATATATTCATATTCAATCCAACTGCACTTGAAAAAGCAAACCTTTCACCTCCATATACCATGAAGGCCGATAGTTTACGCGAGTACAGATTCATGGCTTTTCATCGTTATTATGGAGTATACATATATATTCATAACGACTTCAACTGCTTTCGAAAAAGCAAACGCTTTTGCCTTTACATACCATGAAGGTCGATAGTTTACGCGAGTACAGATTCATGGCTTAACATCATTATTTTGAAGTATACATATATATTCCTATTTACATCAACTGCACTCTAAGAAGCAAACCCTGACACCTCCACATACCATAAAGGCCGATAGTTTACGCAATTAAATATCCATGGCTTTACATCATTATTATGAATTATACATATATATATTCATACCGACTTCAACTGCATTCGAAAAAGCAAACGCTTTTGCCTTTACATACCATGAAGGTCGATAGTTTACGCAAGTTCAGATTCATGGATTTTCATCGTTATAATGAAGTATACATATATATTCATAACGACTTCAACTGCATTCAAAAACCAAACCCTCTCGCATCCACATTATATGAAGGCCGATATTTTACGTTAGTACAGATTCATGGCTTAACATCATTATTTTGAAGTATACATATATATTCATATCCACATCAACTGCACTCTAAGAAGAAACCCTGACACCTCCACATATCATAAGGGTCGATAGTTCACGTAATTACAGATCCAAGGCTTTACATCATTATTATGAATTATACATATGAAATTAATAACCACTTCAAATGCACTCGAAGAAGCAAACCCTGTCACCTCAACATACCATGAAGGCCGATATTTTTCGCGAGTACAGATTCATGGATTTTCATCGTTATTATGAAGTATACATATATATTTATATCCACATCCACTGCACTCTAAGAAGCAAACCCTGTCACCTCCACATACCATGAAGGTCGATAGTTTACGCAAATACAGATTCATGGCTTTTCATCGTTATTATGAAGTATACATATATATTCATATTTACATCAACTGCACTCTTAAAAGCAAACCCTGTCACCTCCACATACCATAAAAGCCGATAGTTTACGCGATTAAAGATCCATGGCTTCACATCATTATTATGAATTATACATATATATATATATTCATAACCACTTCAACTGCACTTGAAGAAGCAAACCCTGTCACCTCCACATACCATGAAGGCCGATAGTTTTCGCGAATACAGATTCATGGATTTTATCGTTATTATGAAGTATGCATATATATTCATAACGACTTCAACTGCATTCGAAAAACAAACCTGTCACCTCCACATACCATGAAGGCCGATAGTTTACGCAAATACAGATTCATGGCTTTTCATCGTTTTTATGAAGTATACATATATATTCATAACGACTTCAACTGCATTCAAAAAAGCAAACCCTCTCGCCTCCACATACCATGAAGGCCGATAGTTTACGCGAGTGCAGATTTATGGCTTTACGTCGTTATTATGATGTATACATATATATTCATATCCAATCCAACTGCACTTGAAAAAAAGCAAACCTGTCACTTCCATATACCATGAAGGCCGATAGTTTACTCGAGTACAGATTCATGCCTTTACATCGTTATTATGATGTATACATATATATTTACATTCACTTCAACTACACTTGATGAAGCAAACCCTGTCACCTCCATATACCGTGAGAGCCGATATTTTACGCATATACAGATTCATGGCTTAACATCATTATTATGAATTATACATATATATTAATATTCAATTTATCTGTAATCGAAAAAAGCGAACTATGTCATCTCCACACACCATGAAGTCCGAAAGTGTGAACTAGCGTATATAGAAGGATTTTCATCATTATTATGAAGTATACATATATATTATTATCCACATCAACTGCACTCTAAGAAGCGAACCCTGACACCTCCACATACCATGAAGGCCGATAGTTTACGCAAATAAAGATCCATGGCTTTACATCATTATTATGAATTATACATATATATATATTCATAACCACTTCAACTGCACTTGAAGAAGCAAACCCTGTCACCTCCACATACCATGAAGGCCGATAGTTTTCGCGAATACAGATTCATGGCTTTACATCGTTATTATGAAGTTTGCATATATATTCATAACGACTTCAACTGCATTCGAAAAAGCAAACCCTCTCGCCTCCACATACCATGAAGGCCGATAGTTTACGCGAGTGCAGATTTATGGCTTTACGTCGTTAGTATGATGTATACATATATATTCATATCCAATCCAACTGCACTTGAATAAAAGCAAACCTGTCACCTCCATATACCATGAAGCCCGATAGTTTACGCAAGTACAGATTCATGGATTTACATCATTATTAAGAAGTATACATATATATTCATATCCACTCAGAATGCACTCGAAAAAGCAAACATGTCACCTCCATATACCATGAAGGCCGATAGTTTACGCGAGTACAGTTTCGTGTCTTTACATCGTTATTATGATGTTTACACATATATTTATATCCACTCCAACTGCACTTGTTGAAGCAAACTCTGTCACCTCCGTATACCATGAAAGCCGATATTTGACGCATATACAGATTCATGGCTCTACATCGTTATTATAAAGTATGCATATATATTCATAACGACTTTAACTGCATTCGAAAAAGCAAACCCTCTCGCCTCCACATACCATGAAGGCCGATAGTTTACGCGAGTGCAGATTCATGGCTTCACGTCGTTATTATGATGTATACATATATATTCATACCCAATCCAACTGCACTTAAAAAAGCAAACCTGTCACCTCCATATACCATGAAGCCCGATAGTTTACTCAAGTTCAGATTCATGGATTTATATCATTATTAGGAAGTATACATATATATTCATATCCACTCAAACTGCACTTGAAGAAGCAAACCTGTCACCTCCATATACCATAAGGGCCGATATTTTATGCAATAACAGATTCATGCCTTTACATCGTTATTATGATGTATACATATATATTTATATTCACTCCAACTGCACTTGATGAAGCAAACCCTGTCACCTACATATACCGTGAAAGCCGATATTTTACGCATATACAGATTCATGGCTTAACATCATTATTATGAATTATACATATATATTCATATTCAATTTATCTGTGATCGAAAAAAGCAAACTATGTCATCTCCACACACCATGAAGTCCGAAATTTTGAAATAGCGTATATAGAAGGATTTTCATCATTATTATGAAGTATACATATATATTATTATCCACATCAACTGCACTTGAACAAGCAAACCCTGTCACCTCCACATACCATGAAGGCCGATAGTTTTCGCCAATACAGATTCATGGCTTTACATCGTTATTATGAAGTATACATATATATTCATATCCAATCCAACTGCACTTGAATAAAAGCAAACCTGTCACCTCCATATACCATGAAGCCCGATAGTTTACGCAAGTACAGATTCATGGATTTACATCATTATTAGGAAGTATACATATATATTCATATCCACTCAGAATGCACTCGAAAAAGCAAACATGTCACCTCCATATACCATGAAGGCCGATAGTTTACGCGAGTACAGTTTCGTGTCTTTACATCGTTATTATGATGTTTACACATATATTTATATCCACTCCAACTGCACTTGTTGAAGCAAACTCTGTCACCTCCGTATACCATGAAAGGCGATATTTGACGCATATACAGATTCATGGCTCTACATCGTTATTATAAAGTATGCATATATATTCATAACGACTTTAACTGCATTCGAAAAAGCAAACCCTCTCGCCTCCACATACCATGAAGGCCGATAGTTTACGCGAGTGCAGATTCATGGCTTCACGTCGTTATTATGATGTATACATATATATTCATACCCAATCCAACTGCACTTAAAAAAGCAAACCTGTCACCTCCATATACCATGAAGCCCGATAGTTTACTCAAGTTCAGATTCATGCCTTTACATCGTTATTATGATGTATACATATATATTTATATTCACTCCAACTGCACTTGATGAAGCAAACCCTGTCACCTACATATACCGTGAAAGCCGATATTTTACGCATATACAGATTCATGGCTTAACATCATTATTATGAATTATACATATATATTCGTATTCAATTTATCTGTGATCGAAAAAAGCAAACTATGTCATCTCCACACACCATGAAGTCCGAAATTTTGAAATAGCGTATATAGAAGGATTTTCATCATTATTATGAAGTATACATATATATTATTATCCACATCAACTGCACTCTAAGAAGCAAACCCTGACACCTCCACATACCATGAAGGCCGATAGTTTACGCAAATAAAGATCCATGGCTTTACATCATTATTATGAATTATACATATATATATATATATATTCATAACCACTTCAACTGCACTTGAAGAAGCAAACCCTGTCACCTCCACATACCATGAAGGCCGATAGTTTTCGCGAATACAGATCCATGGCTTTACATCGTTATTATGAAGTATGCATATATATTCATAACGACTTCAACTGCATTCGAAAAAGCAAACCCTCTCGCCTCCACATACCATGAAGGCCGATAGTTTACGCGAGTGCAGATTTATGGCTTTACGTCGTTAGTATGATGTATACATATATATTCATATCCAATCCAACTGCACTTGAATAAAAGCAAACCTGTCACCTCCATATACCATGAAGCCCGATAGTTTACGCAAGTACAGATTCATGGATTTACATCATTATTAAGAAGTATACATATATATTCATATCCACTCAGAATGCACTCGAAAAAGCAAACATGTCACCTCCATATACCATGAAGGCCGATAGTTTACGCGAGTACAGTTTCGTGTCTTTACATCGTTATTATGATGTTTACACATATATTTATATCCACTCCAACTGCACTTGTTGAAGCAAACTCTGTCACCTCCGTATACCATGAAAGGCGATATTTGACGCATATACAGATTCATGGCTCTACATCGTTATTATAAAGTATGCATATATATTCATAACGACTTTAACTGCATTCGAAAAAGCAAACCCTCTCGCCTCCACATACCATGAAGGCCGATAGTTTACGCGAGTGCAGATTCATGGCTTCACGTCGTTATTATGATGTATACATATATATTCATACCCAATCCAACTGCACTTAAAAAAGCAAACCTGTCACCTCCATATACCATGAAGCCCGATAGTTTACTCAAGTTCAGATTCATGGATTTATATCATTATTAGGAAGTATACATATATATTCATATCCACTCAAACTGCACTTGAAGAAGCAAACCTGTCACCTCCATATACCATAAGGGCCGATATTTTATGCAATAACAGATTCATGCCTTTACATCGTTATTATGATGTATACATATATATTTATATTCACTCCAACTGCACTTGATGAAGCAAACCCTGTCACCTACATATACCGTGAAAGCCGATATTTTACGCATATACAGATTCATGGCTTAACATCATTATTATGAATTATACATATATATTCATATTCAATTTATCTGTGATCGAAAAAAGCAAACTATGTCATCTCCACACACCATGAAGTCCGAAATTTTGAAATAGCGTATATAGAAGGATTTTCATCATTATTATGAAGTATACATATATATTATTATCCACATCAACTGCACTTGAACAAGCAAACCCTGTCACCTCCACATACCATGAAGGCCGATAGTTTTCGCCAATACAGATTCATGGCTTTACATCGTTATTATGAAGTATACATATATATTCATATCCAATCCAACTGCACTTGAATAAAAGCAAACCTGTCACCTCCATATACCATGAAGCCCGATAGTTTACGCAAGTACAGATTCATGGATTTACATCATTATTAGGAAGTATACATATATATTCATATCCACTCAGAATGCACTCGAAAAAGCAAACATGTCACCTCCATATACCATGAAGGCCGATAGTTTACGCGAGTACAGTTTCGTGTCTTTACATCGTTATTATGATGTTTACACATATATTTATATCCACTCCAACTGCACTTGTTGAAGCAAACTCTGTCACCTCCGTATACCATGAAAGGCGATATTTGACGCATATACAGATTCATGGCTCTACATCGTTATTATAAAGTATGCATATATATTCATAACGACTTTAACTGCATTCGAAAAAGCAAACCCTCTCGCCTCCACATACCATGAAGGCCGATAGTTTACGCGAGTGCAGATTCATGGCTTCACGTCGTTATTATGATGTATACATATATATTCATACCCAATCCAACTGCACTTAAAAAAGCAAACCTGTCACCTCCATATACCATGAAGCCCGATAGTTTACTCAAGTTCAGATTCATGCCTTTACATCGTTATTATGATGTATACATATATATTTATATTCACTCCAACTGCACTTGATGAAGCAAACCCTGTCACCTACATATACCGTGAAAGCCGATATTTTACGCATATACAGATTCATGGCTTAACATCATTATTATGAATTATACATATATATTCGTATTCAATTTATCTGTGATCGAAAAAAGCAAACTATGTCATCTCCACACACCATGAAGTCCGAAATTTTGAAATAGCGTATATAGAAGGATTTTCATCATTATTATGAAGTATACATATATATTATTATCCACATCAACTGCACTCTAAGAAGCAAACCCTGACACCTCCACATACCATGAAGGCCGATAGTTTACGCAAATAAAGATCCATGGCTTTACATCATTATTATGAATTATACATATATATATATATATATTCATAACCACTTCAACTGCACTTGAAGAAGCAAACCCTGTCACCTCCACATACCATGAAGGCCGATAGTTTTCGCGAATACAGATCCATGGCTTTACATCGTTATTATGAAGTATGCATATATATTCATAACGACTTCAACTGCATTCGAAAAAGCAAACCCTCTCGCCTCCACATACCATGAAGGCCGATAGTTTTCGCGAATACAGATTCATGGCTTTACATCGTTATTATGATGTATACATATATATTCATATCCAATCCAACTTCACATGAATAAAAGCAAACCTGTCACCTCCATATACCATGAAGCTCGATAGTTTACGCAAGTACAGATTCATGGATTTACATCATTATTAGGAAGTATACATATATATTCATATCCACTCAGAATGCACTCGAAAAAGCAAACATGTCACCTCCATTTACCATGAAGGCCGATAGTTTACGCGAGTACAGTTTCGTGTCTTTACATCGTTATTATGATGTTTACACATATATTTATATCCACTCCAACTGCACTTGTTGAAGCAAACTCTGTCACCTCCGTATACCATGAAAGCCGATATTTGACGCACATACAGATTCATGGCTCTACATCGTTATTATGAAGTATGCATATATATTCACAACGACTTCAACTGCATTCGAAAAAGCAAACCCTCTTGCCTCCACATACCATGAAGGCCGATAGTTTACGCGAGTGCAGATTCATGGCTTTACGTCGTTATTATGATGTATACATATATATTCATACCCAATCCAACTGCACTTGAAGAAGCAAACCTTGTCACCTCCACATACCATGAAGGCCGATAGTTTTCGCGAATACAGATTCATGGCTTTACATCGTTATTATGAAGTATGCATATATATTCATAACGACTTCAACTGCATTCGAAAAAGCAAACCCTCTCGCCTCCACATACCATGAAGGCCGATAGTTTACGCGAGTGCAGATTCATGGCTTTACGTCGTTATTATGATGTATACATATTTATTCATATCCAATTCAACTGCACTTGAATAAAAGCAAACCTGTCACCACCATATACCATGAAGGCCGATAGTTTTCTCGAGTACAGATTCATGGATTTACATCATTATTAGGAAGTATACATATATATTCATATCCACTCAGAATGCACTCGAAGAAGCAAACATGTCACCTCCATATACCATGAAGGCCGATAGTTTACGCGAGTACAGATTCATGGATTTACATAATTATTATGAAGTATACATAAATATTCATATCCACTCTAACTGCATTCGAAAAAGCAAACCCTGTCACATCCACATACCATTAAACCGATAGTTTACGCTAGTACGGATCAATGGCTTTATATCATTATTATGAATTATACATATATATATATATCTACTTCAGTTGCACTCGATGAAGCGAACCCTGTCACCTCCACATACCATGAAAGCCGATAGTTTACTCGAGAACATATTTATGGCTTTACATCATTATTATGAAGTATACCCATATATTTATATCCACTTCAACTGTACTGGAAAAAGCAAACTTTGTCATTTTTAAACACCATGATGTCCGGTAGTTTAAACGAGCGCATTAACAAGGCTTTTCCTCTTTTTAATGAATTATACATATATATTTATTCATAACGACTACAACTGCTTTCGAAAAAGCAAAACTTGTCACCACCACACACCATGACGGCCGCTAGTTTACGCGAGTACAGATTCATAGCTTAACATCATTTTAATGAAGTATACATATATATTTATATCCACTTCAACTGCACTCGAAAAAGCAAACCTTGTTACCCCGACACTTCATTAAGGCCGATAGTTTACGCGAGTACAGATCCATGGCTATGCATCATTCTTATGAAGTGAACATGTATATTCATAACGACTTCAACTGCACACGAAAAAGCAAACCTTGTAACCCCCACACAACATGGAGGCCGATGGTTCACATGATTACTGAATCTTGGATTTACAGCATTATTATGAATTATACATATATATATTCATATCCACTTCATTTGCACTTGAAGAAGCAAACCCTGTCACCTCCATATACCATGAAGGCCGATAATTTACGCAAACTAAGATTCATGGCCTAACATCATTATTATGAATTATGCATATATATCCATATCCATTTCAACTGTATTAAAAAAAGCAAACACTGTCACCTTCACACACCATGTAGTCCGATATTTTAAACGAGCGCAATAACAAGGTTTTACATCATTATTATGAAGTTTACATATATATTCATAACGACTTCAACTGCACTCCAAAAAGCAAACCTTGTCTTCCGCACACACCATGAAGGCCGATAGTTCACATGATCACAGAATCATGGATTTACAGCATTATTATGAAGTATACCTATATATTCATATCCACTTCTACTGCACATGTAAAAGCAAACCTTGTCACCCACACACACCATGAAGGCCGAAAGTTCAAGCTTGTACAGATTCATGGATTTATATCATCATTATGAAGTATACATATATATTCATATTCAATTCAACTGCACTGGAAACAGCAAACGTTGTCACCTCCGCACACCATGAAGGCCGACAGTTTACGCGAGTACAAATTCATGGATAACATCATTATTATGAGGTATAAATATATATTCATATTAACTTTAACTGCACTAGAAAACGCGAACGCTGTCACCTCCACATACTATGAAGGCCGATAGTTTACGTCAGAACAAAAATATGGCTTCACATCATTATTATGAAGTATACATATATATTCATATCAACTTCAACTGTATACGAAAAAGCACACTTTGTCAACTTCACACACCATTAATTCCGAATTTTTGAAGAAGCGCATTCACAAGGCTTCACATCATTATTATAAAGTATACATATATATTCATAACGATTTCAACTACACTAGGAAAAGCGAACCTTGTCACCCACACACACCATGTAGGTCGATAGTTTACGCGAGTACAGATTCATGGATTTACATCATTCTAATGAAGTATACATATATATTCATATCCACTTCAACTGCACTCGAAGATGCAAACTTCGTCACCTCCACATACAATGAAAACATATAGTTTACGCGGGTACAGATCCATAGCTTAACATCATTTTAATGAAGTATACATATATATTCATATCCACTTCAACTGCACTCGAAGATGCAAACGCTGTCTTTTTCACAAACCATGAAAACATATAGTTTACGCGGGTACAGATATATAGCTTAACATCATTTTAATGAAGTATACATATATATTCATATCCACTTCAACTGCACTCGAAATAGCAAACCTTGTTACCCCGACACTCCATTAAGGCCGATAGTTTACGCGAGTACAGATCCATGGCAATGCATCATTCTTATGAAGTGAACATGTATATTCATAACGACTTCAACTGCACACGAAAAAGCAAACCTTGTAACCCCCACACAACATGGAGGCCGATGGTTTAAACGAGCGCAATAACAAGGCTTTACATCATTATTATGAATTTTACATATATATTCATAACGACTTCAACGCACTCCAAAAATCAAACCTTGTCTTCCGCACACACCATGAAGGCCGATAGTTCACATGATTACTAAATCATGGATTTACAGCATTATTATGAATTATACATATATATTCATATCCACTTCATTCGCACTTGAAGAAGCAAACCCTGTCACCTCCACATACAATGAAGGCCGATAATTTTCTGAAACTTCGATTCATGGCCTAACATCAATATTATGAATTATGCATATATATCTATATCCATTTCAACTGTACTCAAAAAAGCAAACACTGTCACCTTCACACACCATGTAGTTCGATAGTTTAAACAAGCGCAATAACAAGGCTTCACGTCATTATTATGAAGTTTACATATATATTCATATCAACTTCAACTCTATTCGAAAACGCAAACTTCGTCACCTCCACACACCATGTAGTCCGATAGTTTAAACGAGCGCAATAACAAGGCTTCACATCATTATTATGAAGTTTACATATATATTCATATTCACTTCAACTGTATTCGGAAAAGCACACTTTGTCAACTTCACACACCATCAATTTCGAATTTTTGAAAGAGCGCTTTGACAAGGCTTCACATTATTATTATAAAGTATACATATATATTCATAACGATTCCAACTACACTAGGAAAAGCAAACCTTGTCACCCACACACACCATGTAGGTCGATAGTTTACGCGAGTACAGATTCATGGATTTACATCATTCTAATGAAGTATACATATATATTCATATCCACTTCAACTCTATTCGAAAAAGCAAACTTCGTCACCTCCACACACCATGAAGTCCGGTAGTTTAAATAAGCGCATTGACAAGGCTCCACCTCATTATTATGGAGTGTACATATATATATTATTAACCACTTCAACTGCACTCGAAAAAGCATACATTGTTACCCTCACACACCATGACAGCCGATATTTTACGCAAGTACAGATCCATGGCTATGCATCTTTCTTATGAAGTATACATATATATTCATAACGACTTCAATTGCATTCGTAAAAGCAAACCTTGTAACCCCCACATACCATGTAGGCCGAGAGTTTACGCGAGTACAATTTCATGGCATCACATCATTATTATGAAGTATACATATATATTCATATCAACTTCAACTCTATTCGAAAACGCAAACCTCGTCACCTCCACACACCATGAAGGCCGACAGTTTACGCGAGTACAAATTCATGGCATTACATTATTATTATGAGGTATACATATATATTCATATCCACTTCGACTGTATTCGAAAAAGCAAACTTCGTCACCTCCACACACCATGAAGTCTGGTAGTTTAATTAAGCGCATTGACAAGGCTTTACCTCATTATTATGAAGTGTACATATATATATTATTAACCACTTTAACTGCACTTGAAAAAGCAAACTTTGTAACCCCCACACATACCATGAAGGCCGATTGTATAAACGAGTACAGATCCATGGCTATGCATCATTCTTATGAAGTATACATATTTATTAATATCGACTTCAACTCTATTCGAAAAAGCAAACTTCGTCACCTCCACACACCAAGAAGTCCGGTAGTTTAAACAAGCGCATTGACAAGGTTTAACCTCATTATTATGAAGTGTACATATATATATTATTAACAACTCCAACTGCACTCAAAAAAGCAAACTTTGTAACCCCCACACACCATGAAGGCCAAAAGTTTATGCGAGTAAAAATTCATGGATTTACATCATTAATATGAGGTATGAATATATATTCATATACACTTCAACTGCACTCGAAAAAGCGAAAGCTGTCACCTCCACATACCATGACAGCCGATAGTTTACGCGAGAACAGAAATATGGCTTCACACCAATATTATAAAGTATACCGATATATTCATATCCACTTCAACGGCACTCGAGAAAGCAAAACTTGTAACCCCCACACACCATGACAGCCGATAGTTTACGCGAGTACAGATTCATGGCTATGCATTTTATTTATGAAGTATACATATATATTCATAACGACTCCAACTGCACATGAAAAACCAAACCTTGTCATCCGCACACACCATGAAGGCCGATACTTCACGCAAGTACAGATTCATGGATTTACATCATTATTATGTAGTATACATATACATTCACATACACTTCAACGGCACTTGAAAAAGCAAACCCTGTCACCTCCACACACCATGAGGCCGATAGTTCACGCAAGTACAGATTCATGGATTTACATCATTATTATGAAGTATACATACATATTCATATCCACTTCAACTGCACTCGATGAAGCGAACCCTGTCACCCCCACATACCATGAAGGCCGATAATTTAGGCGAGCGCAGAAACATGGATTTACATCATTATTATAAATTATACATATACATTCACATACACTTAAACTGCATTTGAAAAAGCAAACCTTGTCACCTACACTTACCATGAAGTCCGAAAGTCTGCGCAAGTACAGATTCATGATTATACATCATTATTATGTAGTATACATATATATTCATATACACTTCAACTGCAATCGAAGAAGCAAACCCTGTTACCTCCTCAAATCATGAAGGTCGATTGTTCAGGCGAGTACAGATATATGGAATAACATCATTATTATGAAGTATATATATATTCATATCTTCTCCAACTTGGCTCGAAAAAACAAACTCTGTCACCTCCACCTACCATGAAGTCCGATAGTTTTTGCGTGTACAGATTCATGTATTCACATCATTATTATGAAGTATACATATATATTCTTAATCACTTCAACAGCATTCGAAAAAGCAAATTCTGTCAGTTTCACACACCATGAAGGCCGATAGGTCACGCGAGTACAGATCAATTGCTTTACATCATTATTATTAATTATACATATACATTCACATACACTTCAACAGCACTTGAAAAAGCAAACCCTGTCACCTACACTTACCATGAAGTACGATAGTCTACGCGAGTACAGATCCATGGATCTACATCATTATTATGAAGTACACATATATATTCATATACACTTTAACTGCATTCGAAGAAGCAACCCTGTTACCTTCACACACCATAAAAGCTGATAGTTTACGCGAGTACGGATCAATTGCTTTACATCATTATTATGAATTATACGTACATAATCATATCCACTTCAACTGCATTCGATGAAGCAGACACTTTCATATGCACATACCATGAAGGCAGATAGTTTACGCAAGCGCAGATACATGGCTTTACATTATTATTAAGAAGTATACATATATATTCATATTCACTTCAACTGCATTCGAAGAAGCAAACCATAATACCTCCACCTACCATGAAGGCCGATAGTTTTCGCAAGTACAGATTCATGACTTCACATCATTTTTACGATTTATACATTAATATTCTTATCGAATTCAACTGCACTCGAAAAAGCAAACACTATCACCTCCACATACCATGTAGGTCGATAGTTCACGTGAGTACAGATCCATAAATTCACATCAATATTATGAAGTATACATATATATTCATATTCACTTGGACTGCACTTCAAGAAGCAAACGCTGTCACCTCAACATACCATGAAGGCCTATAGTTCACGCAAGTACAGATTCATCGCTTTACACCATTATTATGAAGTAAAAATAAATATATTCATATCCACTTCAACTGCACTCGAAAAATTTAAATCTGTCTCCTCCACATACGATGAAGTCCGACTTTTCACTTAAATACAGATCCATGGATCAACATCATTATTATGAAGTATACATGTATATTCATATGTATATTCACCTCCTCATACCATGACAGCCGATAGTTTACGCGAGTACAGATTCATGGCTATGCATTTTATTTATGAAGTATACATATATATTCATAACGACTCCAACTGCACATGAAAAACCAAACCTTGTCATCCGCACACACCATGAAGGCCGATACTTCACGCAAGTACAGATTCATGGATTTACATCATTATTATGTAGTATACATATACATTCACATACACTTCAACGGCACTTGAAAAAGCAAACCCTGTCACCTCCACACACCATGAGGCAGATAGTTTACGCAAGCGCAGATACATGGCTTTACATCATTATTATGAAGTATACATATATATTCATATCCACTTAAACTGCATTCAAAAAAGCAAACATTGTCACCTTTACATACCATAAAGGCCCGCAGATCACGCAAGTACAAATTCATGGCCTTACATCATTATTATGAATTTTACATATATATAATTATATCCAATTCAACTGAAATCGAAATAGCAAACAATTTTACCTCCACATACCATGAAAGCCGAAAGTTTACGTGAGAAGTGATCCAATGCTCTACATCATTTCAATGATGTATACATATATATATTCATATCCACTTAAACTGCACTTGAAGAAGCACACCTTGTCACCTCCACATACCATGGAGCCAGATTGATTACGCGAGTACAGATCCATGGATTAACATCAATATTATGAAGTATACGTATATATTCATATGCACATCACTTGCTTTCGTAAAAGCAAACCTTGTTACCTTCACATACTATGAAGGTCGATAGTTAAAGCTAGTACAGATTCATGAATTCACATAATTATTATGAAGTATACATATATATTCATATTCACTTCAACAGCATTCGAAAATCAAACCCATTCACATCCATACACAATGAAGGCCGATAGTTCACGCGAGTACAGAATCATGGCTTATCATCATTAATATGAATTATAAATATATGTTTATATCCACTTCAACTTCACACGAAAAAGCAAAACCTGACGCCTTCAAATTCCATGAGGTCTGATTGTATACGCGAGTCTACATTCATGGCTTCATATCACGATTATGATGTAAACATATATATTCATATTCACTTGAACTGCATTAGAAAAAGCATTTTCTGTAACCTCCACATACCATAAAGGCCGATTGTTCACGCGAGTACTGATTCATGGTATTATATCATTATTATGAATCATAAATATATATTCATATCCACTTCAACTTCACTCGAAAAAGCAAAACCTTTCACCTGCACATTCCATGAAGGCCGAAAGTTTACGCAAGTGCAGATTCATGGCTTATCATCATTATTATGACGTTTACAAATATATAGTCATATCCACTTCAACTGCTTTCGGAGAAGCAAACCATGTCATCTCCACATACCAAGTAGGTAAATGGTTAAAGCGAGTACAGATCCATGGCTTCACATCATTATTATGAAGTATACGTATATAATCATATTCACATCAACTGCATTCGAAGTAGAAAACACTGTCACCTTCACATACCATGAAGGCCTATAGTTTACGCGTGTACAGATCCATGGTTCCACATCAAATTTTATGAATTATACATATATATTTTCATATTCACTTCAACTGCATTCGAAGAAGCAAACATTGTCACTTACACACACAATGAATTCCGTAAGTTTGAGGGAGCTTAGATACATGGCTTAACATCATCATTATGAAGTTCACATATGTTGGGGATGTTAGATCCCTAAAACTCACTTGGCAAACCGGTTATTTTTGTGATTTTATTGTGTAAATTTGAATTTCCTGTTTTCGCGCCGAAAATTCCCCTTCTCACCTTCAGTTCGTGTTTCCCACTTGGTAAGACGCTAAATCCTATTGGTTCGTTGTTTATTTTAGTACGCTATTTGTAACATTCCAAGGACGCTCTCTATTTTTGTATATATACGCATGAGTTGTGTGTGATGATGTCGTCTGACAGGCTGCCTGTGGAATTAAACGCTTCTTGCTGTCTTTGGACTTCTTACTCTCGTTAGTTGGGCTGGGGCGCTGCGCAATAGCTTAGCTTCCTGTTACTGTGTCACTGGTCTTACGTTCGTTAGCGGTTATCTCGGTGTCACCATAAACTCGCGAAACCTTAGCAGTGGCGACGAGGCTGGTTCTAACATGGATCCGTCGAAAATGGAATTATTAATGGAGCAGCAGTTTAAATTGATTCAAATGCTTGCAGAAACGAAAATTACATCTACCTGCTCGCCGAGCACATCTACTACTACTATTGCACCATCTATTGACGGCGTTGCTAATAGTATTGCTGAGTTCCACTACGATCCTGATTCTAATATCACTTTTGATATGTGGTTCCGTCGTTACGAAGATCTATTTAAATTTGATTTCGCAACGCAAGATGATGCTTGGAAGGTTCGCCTGCTACTTCGAAAATTAGGTCCAAGTGAGTTAGATAAATATTGCAATTTGATCCTGCCACAGAACCCACGTGACTGATCATTTGCTGACACCGTTCAATCATTAAGCCAACAGTTTGGTGATAACTCCTCTCTATTCAATATACGATACCGATGTCTTAAACTAGTTATGAATGAAGACAGTGATTTTCTCACTCACGTCGGTATTGTCAACCGTGAATGCGAACGTTTCCGTCTCAAGTCTCTCACAGAAGACCAGTTTAAAGCACTCATTCTCATCTGCAGTTTGCAATCGCAGAAGTTTAGCGACATCAGAACGCGGCTTCTATGTAGACTTGACCAAGATCCGAAGCTAACGCTGAATGATATTGCTAACGAATATCAGCGCCTGATAAACATCCAACGTGACACAACTATGATCCAATCTGGCGGTAAAGAAAACTCTGAAGTCCATGCAGTACGTCAGTCATCAGGCAATGCCACATCTATGGCTGCATCTAGCTCATCTCATCCCAGCTCAGCTCTCTCTTCAAAAACTAGACCTCCTTCAGCATGCTGGCATTGTGGCGCATGGCATTTTATAAGATTCTGCCCATACAAGCACCATCGTTGCAGAAACTGTAAATCTGTCGGCCACAAAGACGGGTATTGTAAACGCCAGAAGCTACAGCAACCCCCACGTCGGTCCAAAAATAACAGAAAGCCATTTTCTCAACCAAGTACAAATTCTCTAAGTTTGCTAGCTTCCTGTCAAGCCTCCACTCCAGGTGAGAGAAAGTTTCTTACTCTTAACATTAATGCGTATCCATTTAGATTACAAGTAGATACTGCGTCAGACATTACGATTATTTCCAAGAAAGCCTGGATTAGAATGGGTAGACCACGCATTGAGCCTACTACGCAGAAGGCACGCACAGCATGCGGCAACTATTTACGCATGTTGGGACAGTTGACGTGTGTTGTATCGTTTCGGGACATGTCGTTCACTGGGGTATGTTATGTTACAACAACTGATCTGAATTTGCTTGGATTAGATTGGTTTGACCAGCTGCAGTTAGCTGATGTTCCGTTAAACACTGTGTGTCGGCTGGTACGACAAACCCCAGAGCCAGAGAACTATACGGCGAAAATCTTAGCAGAGTTCCCGACTATTTTCCAACCGGGATTGGGTTGTTGCACCTCAATGAAGGCGACCCTCCGTATACAGAAAGGTGCTAAGCCTGTTTTTCGTCCTAAGCGACCAGTGCCTTATGCAGCATTACCCAAAGTCGATGAAGAGCTCAACCGTCTACAGCAACAAGGAGTCATTACGCCTGTTTCTTATTCTGCTTGGGCAGCTCCGATCGTGGTTATCAAGAAACCGAACGGCTCAATACGCATATGTGCAGACTTTTCCACAGGCCTTAACGCGGCCCTTGAACAACATCATTATCCACTACCAGTTCCGGCAGACTTATTTACTATGCTAAACGGCGGCAAATTTTTCGCGAAACTGGATCTCGCTGACGCTTACTTACAAGTAGAAGTTGCTGAGGAATCCAGAGAGCTACTGACAATTAATACTCATCGTGGTATGTTTCAATACAACCGCTTGCCATTTGGGGTCAAGACAGCCCCCTCCATTTTTCAGCAACTAATGGATACTATCTTAGCAGGCATTGCGGGCGTTGCTACTTATCTCGACGACATCTTAATTGTTGCTACTTCACCAGAAGAGCTGCGTGAGCGTACAACTAATGTTCTACAGCGTATCAGTGAAAATGGATTCCGATTACGTCCAGAAAAATGCCAATTTTTCTTAGAGTCAGTGAAGTATTTGGGATTTATTTTCGACGCTAAAGGTCGCCGACCGGATCCTGAGAATATTCGAGCTATTCAACTAATGCCAGCTCCCACCAATGTTTCTGCGCTACGATCCTTTCTGGGACTAGTAAGCTATTATTCAGCCTTCGTGCCATCAATGCACGTCATCCGGTCTCCTCTTAACGACCTGTTACATAAGGATGTCACCTGGAATTGGACGCCAGATTGCGAAGCAGCTTTTAACAAACTCAAGTCAATTATTAGCTCTAGACTGTTATTGACTCACTATGATCCGTCCATGCCAATCATTGTGGCTGCAGATGCTTCATTTTCTGGTCTTGGTGCCGTTATCTCGCATCAATTTCCTGACTCTTCAGAAAAAGCTATCATGCATGCGTCTCGTACACTGACACCGGCAGAGAGAAAATATAGCCAGATAGAGAAAGAAGCGCTTGCTCTCGTCTTTGCCGTACGCCGTTTCCATAAATTTTTATATGGGCGGAGATTCACGCTGCTGACAGACCACAAACCCTTACAATTTTTGGTTCAAAGTCCGGTATCCCAGCCCATTCAGCAAATCGCCTACAACGATGGGCTCTTATCTTATTGGGTTATGATTTTGATATCCAGTACCGGCACACTCAAGAGTTTGGTCAAGCAGACGCCTTATCAAGATTAATCAGCGAGCACGCTACGGTGGACGACGACACAATTATTGCCTCGCTATCAAAGGAAGACTACGCAGCATCCTACCTAACGAATGCTGTCCGCGCTTTACCAGTATCGGTGTCAGATATTCAAATAGCCTCCAGAAACGATGCAATGATCAGAAGGGCTATGAAATATGTCACGCAAGGGTGGCCACGCATCGCTTTCGAGGGTGACATGAAGCAACTTTACCAACGTCGCGATTCCTTATGCGTCGTGGATGATTGCCTTATGTTCAGAGAAAGAGTAGTCGTGCCAAAGTTACTACAACCAAGGATGCTTCAACAGTTTCATTCTGGTCATCCTGGGACACGGCGAATGAAGTCTATAGCCCGCAGTTATGCATACTGGCCACTGATGGACCAGCACATTATCGACTTGGTACGCAGGTGCACGCAGTGTCAGCAGGCAGCGAAATTCAACGCTAAAGCGCCACCGATCGCCTGGCCACAGCCTGAAACCGCATGGTCGCGAATACATATAGACTTTGCTGGCCCAGTCAACGGAGCTACCTACTTGGTCGTCGTAGATGCTTTCTCGAAATGGCCGGAGATTTTCCCGGTGGTGCCACCGTCCACCACAAAGACACTGCAGATCCTTTCAGAGATTTTCTCCAGAAATGGCCTGCCGGATATGATCGTTTCAGACAACGGGTCGCAGTTTACTTCAAGTCAATTTCAAGAATTCTGCCGACGGCTTGGCATCATCCACTACCGCTCTCCACCTTATCATCCGCAGTCAAATGGCCAGGCGGAGAGATTTGTAGATACTTTCAAGAGGGCACTACTCAAGTCAAAAGGGGAGGAGACATCTATGGAGTCATTACAAAACTTCTTATTTGTTTATCGAACGACTCCGAACGATGCACTACCAGAGAAAAAGTCTCCAGCAGAAGCCCTCATGGGTAGAAAACTGAAGACAATACACAAGCTTATGTTGCCAAGCAGAGCCACGCGCAAAGTGATCGAAAAGTTGCCAGCATATGAGGTTGGGTGTCCGGTGTATGCTCGCGATTACAGACCCAACCACAGTCCCTGGATGAAGGCTCGTGTAGTTGAGAGACGTGGCCAAGTCATGTACGAAGTAGATGTAAAAGGGGAGAGGTGGACTAGACATCGCAATCAACTTCGCAAGCGAGCAGCAGCAGATTGTCCCACATCGACCCGAAATCTGCCACTTGAAGTCCTTTTAGATACTTTCAACCTACCCCCATCGCAAGTGGAGAAAACGAAACAGAAGCCGGTCAACATACGTTCCAGGAGACAGTCACTCCGACAACGACGCCAGACAGTCAAACTACAAGTAAACCCAAGGAACGTCCGTTATTAAAAAGGGGAGGTGTTGGGGATGTTAGATCCCCAAAACTCACTTGGCAAACCAGTTATTTTTGTGATTTTATTGTGTAAATTTGAATTTCCTGTTTTCGCGCCGAAAATTCCCCTTCTCACCTTCAGTTCGTGTTTCCCACTTGGTAAGACGCTAAATCCTATTGGTTCGTTGTTTATTTTAGTACGCTATTTGTAACATTCCAAGGACGCTCTCTATTTTTGTATATATACGCATGAGTTGTGTGTGATGATGTCGTCTGACAGGCTGCCTGTGGAATTAAACGCTTCTTGCTGTCTTTGGACTTCTTACTCTCGTTAGTTGGGCTGGGGCGCTGCGCAATAGCTTAGCTTCCTGTTACTGTGTCACTGGTCTTACGTTCGTTAGCGGTTATCTCGGTGTCACCATAAACTCGCGAAACCTTAGCAACATATATATTCATATCCACTTCAACTGCACTCGAAAAAGCGAACACTGTCACCTCCACATACTATGAAGGCCGATAGATAACGCAATTACCGAACCAAGGCCTTACATCATTATTATGAAGTTTACATATATATTCATTCCCACTTTAAATGAACTCTAAGAAGCAATCCTTATCACCTCCACATACCATGAAGGCCGATAGTATACGCGAGTACAGATTCATGGATTAACATCATTATTATAAAGTTTATATATATATAATTATAGTCATTTCAAATGCTTTCGAAGAAGCAAACCCTGTCACGTCCACATACCATCAAGGCCGATAGTTTACGCAAGTAAAAATCCATTACTTCACATCATTTTTATGAATTATACATGTATATTCATAACCACTTCAACTGCTATTAAAAAAGCAAAACTGTCACCTCCACATACCATGAACGACGATGGTTTTACATGTTCACAGATTCATGGGATAACAACATTATTATGAATTAAACATGTATATTCATATCCAGTCCAACTGCACTCGAAGAAGCAAACCCTGCCACCTTCACATACCATGAAGTCCAAAAGTTTACGCAAGTAAAAATTCATAGCTTCACATCATTTTTATGAATTATACATGTATATTCATAACCACTTCAACTGCTTTTAAAAAAGCAAAACTGTCACCTCCACATACCATGAACGACGATGGTTTTACATGTTCACAGATTCATGGGTTAACAACATTATTATGAATTAAACATAAATATTCATATCCACTTAAACTGCACTCAAAAAAGCAAACTCTATCATATCAACATACCACGAAGGCCTATAGTTTCCGCAAGTACAGATTCATGGATTATCATCATAATTATGATGTATACATATATATTCATATCCACTCCATCTGCACTCAAAGAAGCGAACCCTGTCACCTACACATACCATAAACGACGATTGTTTTACGCGAGTACAGATTCAAGGCTTTACATCATTATTATGAAGTATACATATATATTCATATCCACTACATCTGCACTCGAAGAAGCAAACCCTGTCACCTCCACGTACCATGAAGCACGACAGATCACGCGATTTAAGATTCATGGATTTACATCATTATTATGAATTGAACATATATATTCGAATCCACTTCAACTGCATTCGAAGAAGCAAACCCTGTCACCTCCACATACCATGAAGTCCGAATGTTCACGCGAGTACAGATCCATGGCTTCACATCAGTATTATGAAATATATATAATTATATATTCATAAACACTTCAACTGCACTCGAAGAAGCAAACCCTATCAACTTCATATATCATGAAGGCCGATAGTTTACGCGGGTACAGAATCATGGCTTTACATCACTATTATGATGTATACATATATATTCATATCCAATTCAACTGTACTCGAAGAACCAAACCCTGTCACCTTCACATACCTAAGGCCGATAGTTTACGCGAGTACAGATCCATGGTTATCATCATTATTATGAAGTATACATATATGTTTTCATATCCACTTCAACTGCATTCGAAGAAAAAAACCCTGTCATCTCCACGCACCATGAAGGCCGATAGATTAAACGAGCGGAGATTCATGGCTTCACATCATTATTATGATTTATACATATATATTCATATCCACTTCAACTGCACTCGAAGAAGCAAACACTGACATCACCACATACCATGAAGTCCGAATGTTCACGCGAGTACAGATCCATGGCTTCACATCAGTATTATGAAATATATATAATTATATATTCATAAACACTTCATCTGCACTCGAAGAAGCATACCCTATCAACTCCACATAACATGAAGGCCGATATATTACGCAAGTACTGATTTATGAATTTACATCATTTTTATGATGTATACATATATATTCATATATACTTCAACTGAACTCGAAGAAGCGAACCCTGACACCTCCACACACCATGAAGCCGAAAAGTTTAAACGAGCGAAAATTCATGGCTTCACATCATTATTATGAAGTAAACATATATATTCATATCCACTTCAACTGCACTCGAAGAAGCAAACACTGTTATCACCACATATCATGAAGGCCGAATGTTCACGCGAGTACAGATACATGGCTTCACATCAGTATTAAGAAATATATATGATTATATATTCATATTCACTTCAATTGCACTCGGAAAAGCAAACTCTATCAACTTTGCATATCATGAAGGTCGTTAGTTCACGCGGGTACAGAATCATGGCTTTACATCACTATTATGATGTATACATATATATTCATAACTACTTCAACTGCATTCGATGAAGCTAACCCTGTCACCACCACATACCATAATGCCTATAGTTTACGCAAGTACAGATCCATGGATTCACATCATTTTAATGAATTATACATATATATTCATTTACACTTTTAATGCACTCGAAAAAACGAACCCTATTACCTTCACATACCATGAAGGCCGATAGTCTACGCGATCACAGATTCATGGCTACACATCTTTATTATGATGTATACATATATATTCATATCCACTTCAACTGCACTCAAAGTAGCAATTCCTGTCTCCTACACATTCCAAGAAGGCCGATAGTTTACGCGGGTAGAGATCCATGAATTTACATCATTACTATGAATTATATATATATAATCATATCCAATTGAACTGCACTCGAAGACGCTAATCCTGTCAACACCACACACCATGAAGGCCGAAAGTTTAAACGGGCGAAGATACATGGCTTCACATCATTATTAGGAAGTGAACATATATAATCATATACACTTCAACTGCATTCAAAGAAGCAAACACTGTCATCACCACATACCATCAAGGCCGATAGTTTACGCAAGTACTGATTCATGAATTTACATCATTATTATGATGTATACATATATATTCATATATACTTCAACTGCACTCAAAGAAGCAAACACTGTCACCTTCATATACAATGAAGGCCTATAGTTTCCGCAAGTACAGTTCCATGAATTCACACCATTATTATGATGTATACATATATATTCATATATACTTCAACTGCACTCGAAGATGCAAACACTGTCAACTCCATATACAATGAAGGCCTATAGTTTACGCAAGTACAGGTCCCTGGGTTCACATCATTATTATGAATTATACAAATATATTCATATCCACTTCAACTGCACTCGTAGAAGCAATTCCTGTCACCTTCACATTCCAAGAAGGCCGATAGTTTACGCAAGTAGAGATCCATGGATTTACATCATTGATATGAATTATACATATATAATCATATCAAATTGAACTGCACACGAAGAAGCGAACCCTGTCACCTCCACACACCATGAAGGCCAAAAGTTTAAACGAGCGAAGATTCATGGCTTCACATCATTATTATGAAGTGAACATATATATCCATAAACACTTTAACTGCACTCGAAGAAGCAAACAATGTCATTACCACTTACCATGAAGGCCGATAGTTTACTCAAGTACTGATTAATGAATTTGCATCATTATTATGAATTATACATATATAATCATATCCAATCAAACTGCAGTCGAAAAAACGAACACTGTTACCTTCATATACAATGAAGGCCTATAGTTTAGGCGAGTACAGATCAATGGCTTTACATCATTATTATGTATTATACATATATATTCATATTCACTTCAACTGCACTCGAAAAAGCTGATTGTGTCACCTCCGCATATCATGAACGCCGATAGTTAACGCGAGTACAAATTCATGTCTTTACATCATTAAAATGAATCATACATATATACTCGAATCTACACCAACTGCACTAGTAGAAGAAATCCTGTCACCTCCACATACCAATAACGCCGACAATTAACGCGAGTACTTGTCCATGGCTTTATATCCTTATTAAGAAGTATACATATATATTCATATCCACTTCAACTGCACTCGAAAAAGCAAACCCTATCACCTCCACATTACATGGAGGCCGATAGTTTACGCGAGTACAGATTCATGGATTTACATCATTATTATGAAGTATACATATATATTCATATTCACTAAATTTGCACTCGAAAAAGCAAACCCTATCACCTCCAAATACCATGTATGTCTATAGTTTACGCGAGTGAAGATCCATGGATTTACATCATTATTATTAATTATACATATATATTCATATCGACTTCAATTGCATTCGAAAAAGCCATTTCTCTCACCACCACATACCATGTGGCCGAAAATTACGCGCGTACAGATCCATGGTTTTACGACATTATTATGAATAATACATGTATATATATTCATATCCAGTTCAACTGCAAACGGTGTAGCACACCATGAAACCTCCACATAATATGAAGGCCAATAGTTTAACTGAGTAAAGATTCATGGCTTTACATCCGTATTATGAAGTAAACACATATATTCATATGCACTCCAACTGCACTCGTAGAAGCGATCCCTGACACCTCCACAAACTATGAAGGCCGACAGTTTACGCATATACAGATCCCATGATTTGCAACATTATTATGAATAATACATATATATTCATATCCACTTCAACTGCGCTCGAAAAAGCTAACCATATCACCTCAACATGCCATGAAGGCCGAAAGTACAGATCCATGGATTTACATCATTATTATAAATTATGCATATATGTTCATATCCACTAACACTGCTTTCGAAAAAACAATTACTATCATCTCCACATCACATGGAAGACTATAGTTTACGCGAGTTCAGATCCATGGATTTACATCATGATTATGAATTATACATATATATTCATGTCCACTACAACTGCGCTCGAAAAATCAAACCGTATCATCTTAACATACCATGAAGGCTTATAGTTTACGCAAGTACAGATCCATGGATTAACATCATGATTATGAATTATGGATATATATTCATATCCACTTCAAGTGCACTCGAAGAAGCAAACTCTATCACCTACACATTACATGGCGGCCTATAGTTTACGCGGGTACAGATCCATGGACTTACATCATTATTATGAAGTATACATACATATTCGTATTCACTTCAACTGCACTCGTAGAAGCAAACCGTTTCACCTCCATATACCATGAAGGCCTATGGTTTACGCAAGTACAGATCCATGGATTTACATCATCATTATTATGAAGTATACATATATATTCATATCCACTTCAACTGCATTCGAAAAAGCAAACCCTATCACCTCCACATTACACGGAGGCCTATAGTTTACGCGAGTTTAGATCCATGGCTTTACATCATGATTATGAATTATACATATATATTCATATTCACTTCAACTGCGCTCAAAAAAGCTAACCCTATCACCTCAACATGCCATGAAGGCCGAAAGTTTACGCGAGTACAGATCCATGGATTTCCATCATTATTATGAATTATAGATATATATTCATATCCACTTCAAGTGCATTCGGAAAAGTTAACCCTATCACCTCCACATTACATGGAAGACTATAGTTTACGCGAGTACAGATCCATGGCCTTAAATCATGATTATGAATTATACATATATATTCATATCCACTACAACTGCTTTCGAAAAATCAAACCGTATCATCTTAGCATGCAATGAAGGCCGAATGTTTACGCAAGTACAGATCCATGGATTAACATCATTATTATGAATTATGGATATATATTCATATCCACTTCAAGTGCACTCGAAAAAGCAAACTCTATCACCTCCACATTACATGTGGGCCTTTAGTTTACGCGAGTACAGATCCATGGATTTACATCATCATTATTATGAAGTATACATATATATTCATATCCACTTCAACTGCACTCGAAAAAGCAAACCCTATAACCTCCACATTACACGGGGGCCTATAGTTTACGCGAGTACAGATCCATGGCTTTACATCATGATTATGAATTATACATATATATTCATATTCACTTCAACTGCGCTCGAAAAAGCTAACCCTATCAACTCAACATGCCATGAAGGCCGAAAGTTTACGCGAGTACAGATCCATGGATTTCCATCATTATTATGAATTATAGATATATATTCATATCCACTTCAAGTGCATTCGGAAAAGTTAACCCTATCACCTCCACATTACATGGCGGCCTATAGTTTACGCGAGTACAGATCCATGGATTTACATCATGATTATGAATTATACATATATATTCATATCCACTACACCTGCGCTCGAAAAATCAAACCGTATCATCTTAGCATGCAATGAAGGCCGAATGTTTACGCAAGTACAGATCCATGGATTAACATCATTATTATGAATTATGGATATATATTCATATCCACTTCAAGGGCACTCGAAAAAGCAAACTCTATCACCTACACATTACATGTGGGCCTTTAGTTTACGCGGGTACAGATCCATGGATTTACATCATCATTATTATGAAGTATACATATATATTCATATCCACTTCAACTGCACTCGAAAAAGCAAACCCTATAACCTCCACATTACACGGGGGCCTATAGTTTACGCGAGTACAGATCCATGGCTTTACATCATGATTATGAATTATTCATATATATTCATATTCACTTCAACTGCGCTCGAAAAAGCTAACCCTATCACCTCAACATGCCATGAAGGCCGAAAGTTTACGCGAGTACAGATCCATGGATTTCCATCATTATTATGAATTATAGATATATATTCATATCCACTTCAAGTGCACTCGAAAAAGCAAACCCTATCACCTCCACATTACATGGCGGCCTATAGTTTACGCGAGTACAGATCCATGAATTTACATCATGATTATGAATTATACATATATAATCATATCCACTACACCTGCGCTCGAAAAATCAAACCGTATCATCTTAACATGCCATGAAGGCCGAATGTTTACGCAAGTACAGATCCATGAACTAACATCATTATTATGAATTATGGATATATATTCATATCCACTTCAAGTGCACTCGAAAAAGCAAACTCTATCACCTCCACATAACATGGCGGCCTATAGTTTACGCGAGTACAGATTCATGGCTTTACATCATGATTATGAATTATACATATATATATTTATATCCACTACACCTGCGTTCGAAAAATTAAACCGTATCATCTTAACATGCCATGAAGGCCGAATGTTTACGCAAGTACAGATCCATGAACTAACATCATTATTATGAATTATGGATATAAATTCATATCCACTTCAAGTGCACTCGAAGAAGCAAACTCTATCACCTCCACATTACATGGCGGCCTATAGTTTACGCGAGTACAGATCTATGAATTTACATCATGATTATGAATTATACATATATATTCATATCCACTACACCTGCCCTCGAAAAATTAAACCGTATCATCTTAACATGCCATGAAGGCCGAATGTTTACGCAAGTACAGATCCATGGATTAACATCATTATTATGAATTATGGATATATATTCATATGCACTTCAAGTGCATTCGGAAAAGCAAACCCTATCACTTTCACATTACATGTAGGCGTTTAGTTTACGCGAGTACAGATCCATGGATTTACATCATGATTATGAATTATACATATATATTCATATTCACTTCAACTGCGCTCTAAAATGTTAACCCTATCACCTCAACATGCCATGAAGGCAGAAAGTTTACGCGAGTACAGATCCATGGGTTTACATCATTATTATGAAGTATACATACATATTCATATTCATTTCAACTGCACTCATAGAAGCAAACCGTGTCACCTCCACATACCGTGAATGCCGAAAGTTTACGCGAGTACAGATCCATGGATTTCCATCATTATTATGAATTATACATATATATTCATATCCACTACAACTGCGTTAGAAAAATCAAACCGTATCATCTTAGCATGCCATGAAGGCCGAAAGTTTACGCGAGTACAGATCCATGGATTTCCATCATTATTATGAATTATAGATATATATTCATATTCACTTCAAGTGCACTCGAAAAAGCAAACACTATCACCTTCACAACACATGTAGGCCTATAGTTTACGCGAGTACAGATCTAAGGATTCATATCACTTTTATGAATTATACATATATGTTCATATCCACTAACACTGCTTACGAAAAAACAAACACTATCATCTCCACATTACATGGAAGACTATAGTTTACGCGAGTTCAGATCCATGGATTTACATCATGATTATGAATTATTCATATATATTCATATTCACTTCAACTGCGCTCGAAAAAGCTAACCCTATCACCTCAACATGCCATGAAGGCCGAAAGTTTACGCGAGTACAGATCCATGGATTTCCATCATTATTATGAATTATAGATATATATTCATATCCACTTCAAGTGCACTCGAAGAAGCAAACTCTATCACCTCCACATTACATGGCGGCCTATAGTTTACGCGAGTACAGATCCATGGATTTACATCATGATTATGAATTATACATATATATTCATATCCACTACACCTGCGCTCGAAAAATCAAACCGTATCATCTTAACATGCCATGAAGGCCGAATGTTTACGCAAGTACAGATCCATGGATTAACATCATTATTATGAATTATGGATATATATTCATATGCACTTCAAGTGCATTCGGAAAAGCAAACCCTATCACTTTCACATTACATGGCGGCCTATAGTTCACGCGAGTACAGATCCATGGATTTACATCATGATTATGAATTATACATATATATTCATATTCACTTCAACTGCGCTCGAAAATGCTAACCCTATCACCTCAACATGCCATGAAGGCAGAAAGTTTACGCGAGTACAGATCCATGGGTTTACATCATTATTATGAAGTATACATACATATTCATATTCACTTCAACTGCACTCATAGAAGCAAACCGTGTCACCTCCACATACCATGAATGCCGAAAGTTTACGCGAGTACAGATCCATGGATTTCTATCATTATTATGAATTATACATATATATTCATATTCACTTCACCTGCGCTCGAAAAAGCTAACCCTATCACCTCAACATGCCATGAAGGCCGAAAGTTTACGCGAGTACAGATCCATGGATTTCAATCATTATTATGAATTATAGATATATATTCATATGCACTTCAAGTGCACTCTAAAAAGCAAACACTATCACCTTCAAAACACATGTAGGCCTATAGTTTACGCGAGTACAGATCCAAGGATTTATATCACTATTATGAATTATACATATATGTTCATATCCACTAACACTGCTTACGAAAAAACAAACACTATCATCTCCACATTACATGGAAGACTATAGTTTACGCGAGTTCAGATCCATGGATTTACATCATGATTATGAATTATACATATATATTCATATCCACTACAACTGCGTTCGAAAAATCAAACCGTATCATCTTAGCATGCCATGAAGGCCGAATGTTTACCCAAGTACAGATCCATGGATTAACATCATTATTATGAATTATGGATATATATTCATATGCACTTCAAGTGCACTCGAAAAAGCAAACTCTATCACCTCCACATTACATGTAGGCCTTTAGTTTACGCGAGTACAGATCCATGGATTTACATCATCATTATTATGAAGTATACATATATATTCATATCCACTTCAACTGCACTCGAAAAAGCAAACCCTATAACCTCCACATTACACGGGGGCCTATAGTTTACGCGAATTTAGATCCATGGCTTTACATCATGATTATGAATTATTCATATATATTCATATTCACTTCAACTGCGCTCGAAAAAGCTAACCCTATCACCTCAACATGCCATGAAGGCCGAAAGTTTACGCGAGTACAGATCCATGGATTTCCATCATTATTATGAATTATAGATATATATTCATATCCACTTCAAGTGCACTCGAAAAAGCAAACTCTATCACCTCCACATTACATGTAGGCCTTTAGTTTACGCGAGTACAGATCCATGGATTTACATCATCATTATTATGAAGTATACATATATATTCATATCCACTTCAACTGCACTCGAAAAAGCAAACCCTATAACCTCCACATTACACGGGGGCCTATAGTTTACGCGAATTTAGATCCATGGCTTTACATCATGATTATGAATTATTCATATATATTCATATTCACTTCAACTGCGCTCGAAAAAGCTAACCCTATCACCTCAACATGCCATGAAGGCCGAAAGTTTACGCGAGTACAGATCCATGGATTTACATCATGATTATGAATTATACATATATATTCATATCCACTACACCTGCGCTCAAAAAATCAATCCGTATCATCTTAACATACCATGAAGACCGAATGTTTACGCAAGTACAGATCCATGGATTAACATCATTATTATGAATTATGGCAATATATTCATATCCACTTCAAATGCACTCGAAAAAGCAAACATTATCACCTTCACAACACATGTAGGCCTATAGTTTACGCAAGTACAGATCCATGGATTTTCATCATTTTAATGAAGTAGACATACATATTCATATTCACTTCAACTGCACTCATACAATCAAACCGTGTCACCTCCACATACCATGAAGGCCGATAGTCTACGCGAGTACAGATCCATGGATTTATATCATTATTATGAATTATACATATATGTTCATATCCACTAACACTGCTTCCGAAAAAACAAACACTATCATCTCCACATTACATGGAAGACTATAGTTTACGCGAGTTCAGATCCATGGATTTACATCATGATTATGAATTATACATATATATTCATATCCACTACAACTGCGTTCGAAAAATCGAACTGTATCATCTTAGCATGCCATGAAGGCCGAATGTTTACGCAAGTACAGATCCATGGATTAACATCATCATTATGAATTATAGATATATATTCATATCCACTTCAAGTGCACTCGAAAAAGCAAACTCTATCACCTCCACATTACATGTAGGCCTTTAGTTTACGCAGGTACAGATCCATGGATTTACATCATCATTATTATGAAGTATACATATATATTCATATCCACTTCAACTGCACTCGAAAAAGCAAACCCTATAACCTCCACATTACACGGGGCCTATAGTTTACGCGAGTACAGATCCATGGCTTTACATCATGATTATGAATTATACATATATATTCATATTCACTTCAACTGCGCTCGAAAAAGCTAACCCTATCACCTCAACATGCCATGAAGGCCGAAAGTTTACGCAAGTACAGATCCATGGATTTCCATCATTATTATGAATTATAGATATATATTCATATCCACTTCAAGTGCACTCGATAAAGCAAACCTTATCACCTCCACATTACATGGCGGCCTATAGTTTACGCGAGTACAGATCCATGGATTTACATCATGATTATGAATTATACATATATATTCATATCCACTACACCTGCGCTCGAAAAATCAAACCGTATCATCTTAACATGCCATGAAGGCCTATAGTTTACGCAAGTACAGATCCATGGATTAACATCATTATTATGAATTATAGATATATATTCATATTCACTTCAAGTGCACTCGAAAAAGCAAACACTATCACCTTCACAACACATGTAGGCCTATAGTTTACGCGAGTACAGATCCAAGGATTTACATCACTATTATGAATTATACATATATGTTCATATCCACTAACACTGCTTACGAAAAAACAAACACTATCATCTCCACATTACATGGAAGACTATAGTTTACGCGAGTTCAGATCCATGGATTTACATCATGATTATGAATTATACATATATATTCATATCCACTACAACTGCGTTCGAAAAATCGAACCGTATCATCTTAGCATGCCATGAAGGCCGAATGTTTACGCAAGTACAGATCCATGGATTAACATCATTATTATGAATTATGGATATATATTCATATGCACTTCAAGTGCACTCAAAAAAGCAAACTCTATCACCTCCACATTACACGGGGGCCTATAGTTTACGCGAATTTAGATCCATAGCTTTACATCATGATTATGAATTATTCATATATATTCATATTCACTTTAACTGCGCTCGAAAAAGCTAACCCTATCACCTCAACATACCATGAAGACCGAATGTTTACGCAAGTACAGATCCATGGATTAACATCATTATTATGAATTATGGATATATATTCATATCCACTTCAAGTGCACTCGAAAAAGCAAACATTATCACCTTCACAACACATGTAGGCCTATAGTTTACGCGAGTACAGATCCATGGATTTACATCATTTTAATGAAGTAGACATACATATTCATATTCACTTCAACCGCACTCATACAATTAAACCGTGTCACCTCCACATACCATGAAGGCCGATAGTCTACGCGAGTACAGATCCATGGATTTATATCACTATTATGAATTGCACATATATGTTCATATCCACTAACACTGCTTTCGAAAAAACAAACACTATCATCTCCACATTACATGGAAGACTATAGTTTACGCGAGTTCAGATCCATGGATTTAAATCATGATTATGAATTATACATATATATTCATATCCACTACAACTGCGTTCGAAAAATCAAACCGTATCATCTTAGCATGCCATGAAGGCCGAATGTTTACGCAAGTACAGATCCATGGATTAACATCATTATTATGAATTATGGATATATATTCATATGCACTTCAAGTGCACTCGAAAAAGCAAACTCTATCACCTTCACATTACATGTAGGCCTTTAGTTTACGCGGGTACAGATCCATGGATTTACATCATCATTATTATGAAGTATACATATATATTCATATCCACTTCAACTGCACTCGAAAAAGCAAACCCTATAACCTCCACATTACACGGGGGCTTATAGTTTACGCGAGTACAGATCCATGGCTTTACATCATGATTATGAATTATACATATATATTCATATTCACTTCAACTGCGCTCGAAAAATCTAACCCTATCACCTCAACATGCCATGAAGGCCGAAAGTTTAAGCGAGTACAGATCCATGGATTTCCATCATTATCATGAATTATAGATATATATTCATATCCACTTCAAGTTCACTCGAAAAAGCAAACCCTATCACCTCCACATTACATGGCGGCCTATAGTTTACGCGAGTACAGATCCATGGATTTACATCATGATTATGAATTATACATATATATTCATATCCACTACACCTGCGCTCGAAAAATCAAACCGTATAATCTTAACATGCTATGAAGACCGAATGTTTACGCAAGTACAGATCAATGGATTAACATCATTATTATGAATTATGGATATATATTCATATCCACTTCAAGTGCACTCGAAAAAGCAAACTCTTTCACCTTCACATCACATGAAGGCCTATAGTTCACGCAAGTACAGATCCATGGATTTACATCATTATTTTGAAGTATACATACATATTCATATATTCACTTCGACTGCACTCATACAATCAAACCGTGTCACCTCCACATACCATGAAGGCCGATAGTCTACGCGAGTACAGATCCATGGATTTATATCATTATTATGAATTATACATATATGTTCATATCCACTAACACTGCTTCCGAAAAAACAAACACTATCATCTCCACATTACATGGAAGACTATAGTTTACGCGAGTTCAGATCCATGGATTTACATCATGATTATGAATTATACATATATATTCATATCCACTACAACTGCGTTCGAAAAATCAAACCGTATCATCTTAGCATGCCATGAAGGCCGAATGTTTACGCAAGTACAGATCCATGGATTAACATCATCATTATGAATTATAGATATATATTCATATCCACTTCAAGTGCACTCGAAAAAGCAAACTCTATCACCTCCACATTACACGGGGGCCTATAGTTTACGCGAATTTAGATCCATAGCTTTACATCATGATTATGAATTATTCATATATATTCATATTCACTTCAACTGCGCTCGAAAAAGCTAACCCTATCACCTCAACATACCATGAAGACCGAATGTTTACGCAAGTACAGATCCATGGATTAACATCATTATTATGAATTATGGATATATATTCATATCCACTTCAAGTGCACTCGAAAAAGCAAACATTATCACCTTCACAACACATGTAGGCCTATAGTTTACGCGAGTACAGATCCAAGGATTTACATCACTATTATGAATTATACATATATGTTCATATCCACTAACACTGCTTACGAAAAAACAAACACTATCATCTCCACATCACATGGAAGACTATAGTTTACGCGAGTTCAGATCCATGGATTTACATCATGATTATGAATTATACATATATATTCATATCCACTACAACTGCGTTCGAAAAATCGAACCGTATCATCTTAGCATGCCATGAAGGCCGAATGTTTACGCAAGTACAGATCCATGGATTAACATCATTATTATGAATTATGGATATATATTCATATGCACTTCAAGTGCACTCAAAAAAGCAAACTCTATCACCTCCACATTACACGGGGGCCTATAGTTTACGCGAATTTAGATCCATAGCTTTACATCATGATTATGAATTATTCATATATATTCATATTCACTTCAACTGCGCTCGAAAAAGCTAACCCTATCACCTCAACATACCATGAAGACCGAATGTTTACGCAAGTACAGATCCATGGATTAACATCATTATTATGAATTATGGATATATATTCATATCCACTTCAAGTGCACTCGAAAAAGCAAACATTATCACCTTCACAACACATGTAGGCCTATAGTTTACGCGAGTACAGATCCATGGATTTACATCATTTTAATGAAGTAGACATACATATTCATATTCACTTCAACCGCACTCATACAATTAAACCGTGTCACCTCCACATACCCTGAAGGCCGATAGTCTACGCGAGTACAGATCCATGGATTTATATCACTATTATGAATTGCACATATATGTTCATATCCACTAACACTGCTTTCGGAAAAACAAACACTATCATCTCCACATTACATGGAAGACTATAGTTTACGCGAGTTCAGATCCATGGATTTAAATCATGATTATGAATTATACATATATATTCATATCCACTACAACTGCGTTCGAAAAATCAAACCGTATCATCTTAGCATGCCATGAAGGCCGAATGTTTACGCAAGTACAGATCCATGGATTAACATCATTATTATGAATTATGGATATATATTCATATGCACTTCAAGTGCACTCGAAAAAGCAAACTCTATCACCTTCACATTACATGTAGGCCTTTAGTTTACGCGGGTACAGATCCATGGATTTACATCATCATTATTATGAAGTATACATATATATTCATATCCACTTCAACTGCACTCGAAAAAGCAAACCCTATAACCTCCACATTACACGGGGGCCTATAGTTTACGCGAGTACAGATCCATGGCTTTACATCATGATTATGAATTATACATATATATTCATATTCACTTCAACTGCGCTCGAAAAATCTAACCCTATCACCTCAACATGCCATGAAGGCCGAAAGTTTAAGCGAGTACAGATCCATGGATTTCCATCATTATCATGAATTATAGATATATATTCATATCCACTTCAAGTTCACTCGAAAAAGCAAACCCTATCACCTCCACATTACATGGCGGCCTATAGTTTACGCGAGTACAGATCCATGGATTTACATCATGATTATGAATTATACATATATATTCATATCCACTACACCTGCGCTCGAAAAATCAAACCGTATCATCTTAACATGCTATGAAGACCGAATGTTTACGCAAGTACAGATCCATGGATTAACATCATTATTATGAATTATGGATATATATTCATATCCACTTCAAGTGCACTCGAAAAAGCAAACTCTTTCACCTTCACATCACATGAAGGCCTATAGTTCACGCAAGTACAGATCCATGGATTTACATCATTATTTTGAAGTATACATACATATTCATATATTCACTTCGACTGCACTCATACAATCAAACCGTGTCACCTCCACATACCATGAAGGCCGATAGTCTACGCGAGTACAGATCCATGGATTTATATCATTATTATGAATTATACATATATGTTCATATCCACTAACACTGCTTCCGAAAAAACAAACACTATCATCTCCACATTACATGGAAGACTATAGTTTACGCGAGTTCAGATCCATGGATTTACATCATGATTATGAATTATACATATATATTCATATCCACTACAACTGCGTTCGAAAAATCGAACCGTATCATCTTAGCATGCCATGAAGGCCGAATGTTTACGCAAGTACAGATCCATGGATTAACATCATCATTATGAATTATAGATATATATTCATATCCACTTCAAGTGCACTCGAAAAAGCAAACTCTATCACCTCCACATTACATGTAGGCCTTTAGTTTACGCGGGTACAGATCCATGGATTTACATCATCATTATTATGAAGTATACATATATATTCATATCCACTTCAACTGCACTCGAAAAAGCAAACCCTATAACCTCCACATTACACGGGGCCTATAGTTTACGCGAGTACAGATCCATGGCTTTACATCATGATTATGAATTATACATATATATTCATATTCACTTCAACTGCGCTCGAAAAAGCTAACCCTATCACCTCAACATGCCATGAAGGCCGAAAGTTTACGCAAGTACAGATCCATGGATTTCCATCATTATTATGAATTATAGATATATATTCATATCCACTTCAAGTGCACTCTAAAAAGCAAACCTTATCACCTCCACATTACATGGCGGCCTATAGTTTACGCGAGTACAGATCCATGGATTTACATCATGATTATGAATTATACATATATATTCATATCCACTACACCTGCGCTCGAAAAATCAAACCGTATCATCTTAACATGCCATGAAGGCCTATAGTTTACGCAAGTACAGATCCATGGATTAACATCATTATTATGAATTATGGATATATATTCATATCCACTTCAGGTTCAATCGAAAAAGCAAACTCTATCACCTTCACATCACATGTAGGCCTATAGTTCACGCGAGTACAGATCCATGGATTTACATCATTATTTTGAAGTATTCATACATATTCATATTCACTTCAACTGCACTTGTAGAAGCAAACCGTGTCACCTCCACATACCATGAAGGCCGATATTCTACGCGAGTACAGATCCATGGATTTACATCATGATTAAGAATTATACATATAAGTTCATATCCAATAACACTGCTTTCGAAAAAACAAACACTATCATCTCCACATTACATTGAAGACTATAGTTTACGCGAGTTCAGATCCATGGATTTACATCATGATTATGAATTATACATATATATTCATGTCCACTACAACTGCGCTCGAAAAATCAAACCGTATCATCTTAACATGCCATGAAGGCCGAATGTTTACGCAAGTACAGATCCATGGATTTACATCATTATTATGAATTATGGATATATATTCATATCCACTTCAAGTGCACTCGAAAAAGCAAACCCTATCATATCCACATTACATGTAGGCGTTTAGTTTACGCGAGTACAGATCCATGGATTAACATCATTTTAATGAATTATGGATATATATTCATATCCACTTCAAGTGCACTCGAAAAAGCAAACTCTTTCACCTTCACATCACATGAAGGCCTATAGTTCACGCGAGTACAGATCCATGGATTTACATCATTATTTTGAAGTATACATACATATTCATATATTCACTTCGACTGCACTCATACAATCAAACCGTGTCACCTCCACATACCATGAAGGCCGATAGTCTACGCGAGTACAGATCCATGGAATTATATCATTATTATGAATTATACATATATGTTCATATCCAATAACACTGCTTACGAAAAAACAAACACTATCATCTCCACATTACATGGAAGACTATAGTTTACGCGAGTTCAGATCCATGGATTTACATCATGATTATGAATTATACATATATATTCATATCCACTACAACTGCGTTCGAAAAATCGAACCGTATCATCTAAGCATGCCATGAAGGCCGAATGTTTACGCAAGTACAGATCCATGGATTAACATCATCATTATGAATTATAGATATATATTCATATCCACTTCAAGTGCACTCGAAAAAGCAAACTCTATCACCTCCACATTACATGTAGGCCTTTAGTTTACGCGGGTACAGATCCATGGATTTACATCATCATTATTATGAAGTATACATATATATTCATATCCACTTCAACTGCACTCGAAAAAGCAAACCCTATAACCTCCACATTACACGGGGCCTATAGTTTACGCGAGTACAGATCCATGGCTTTACATCATGATTATGAATTATACATATATATTCATATTCACTTCAACTGCGCTCGAAAAAGCTAACCCTATCACCTCAACATGCCATGAAGGCCGAAAGTTTACGCAAGTACAGATCCATGGATTTCCATCATTATTATGAATTATAGATATATATTCATATCCACTTCAAGTGCACTCTAAAAAGCAAACCTTATCACCTCCACATTACATGGCGGCCTATAGTTTACGCGAGTACAGATCCATGGATTTACATCATGATTATGAATTATACATATATATTCATATCCACTACACCTGCGCTCGAAAAATCAAACCGTATCATCTTAACATGCCATGAAGGCCTATAGTTTACGCAAGTACAGATCCATGGATTAACATCATTATTATGAATTATGGATATATATTCATATCCACTTCAGGTTCACTCGAAAAAGCAAACTCTATCACCTTCACATCACATGTAGGCCTATAGTTCACGCGAGTACAGATCCATGGATTTACATCATTATTTTGAAGTATTCATACATATTCATATTCACTTCAACTGCACTTGTAGAAGCAAACCGTGTCACCTCCACATACCATGAAGGCCGATATTCTACGCGAGTACAGATCCATGGATTTACATCATTATTAAGAATTATACATATATGTTCAAATCCAATAACACTGCTTTCGAAAAAACAAACACTATCATCTCCACATTACATGGAAGACTATAGTTTACGCGAGTTCAGATCCATGGATTTACATCATGATTATGAATTATACATATATATTCATGTCCACTACAACTGCGCTCGAAAAATCAAACCGTATCATCTTAACATGCCATGAAGGCCGAATGTTTACGCAAGTACAGATCCATGGATTAACATCATTATTATGAATTATGGATATATATTCATATCCACTTCAAGTGCACTCGAAAAAGCAAACCCTATCATATCCACATTACATGTAGGCGTTTAGTTTACGCGAGTACAGACCCATGGATTTACATCATTATTATGAAGTATACACACATATTCATATTCACTTCAACTGCACTCGTAGAAGCAAACAGTGTCACCTCCACATACCATGAAGGCCTATAGTTTACGCAAGTACAGATCCATGGATTTACATCATCATTATTATGAAGTATACATATATATTCATATCCACTTCAACTGCATTCGAAAAAGCAAACCCTATAACCTTCACATTACAAGGAAGCCTATCGTTCACGCGAGTTTATATCCATGGCTTTACATTATGATTATGAATTATACATATATATTCATATTCACTTCAACTGCGCTTGAAAAAGCTAACCCTATCACCTCAACATGCCATGAAGGCCGAAAGTTTACGCGAGTACAGATCCATGGATTTCCATCATTATTATGAATTATAGATATATATTCATATCCACTTCAAGTGCATTTGAAAAAGCAAACCCTATCACCTCCACATGCCATGGCGGCCTATAGTTTACGCGAGTACAGATCCATGGATTTACATCATGATTATGAATTATACATTTATATATTAATATCAACTTCAACTGCGTTTGAAAAAGCGAAACCTATCATCTCCGAATAACATGAAGGTCTAAATTTTACGATAGTACAGATTCATCAATTTACATCCGTATTATGTAGTATACATCAATATTTATATCCACTTCAAAAGCATTTGTGGAAGCGAACCCTGTCACCTCCACATACCATGAAGGCCTATAGTTTACGCGAGTACAGATCCATGGATTTACATTATTATTATTTTTTATACATATATTATCATATCCACTTCAACTGCACTTGGAGTAGAGAACCCTGAAACTTCCACATACTTTGAAGGCCTATAATTCACGCAAATAATAGTTCATGGATTTACATCCGTATTATGATATATACACATATTTTTATATCCACTCCAACTGCACTTAAAAAAACTAATTCTGTCACCTCCAAATACTATGAAGGCCGATAATTAACGCGAGTACAGATCCATGGATTTACATCATTATTATGAATTATGGATATATATTCATATCCACTTCAAGTGCACTCGAAAAAGCAAACTCTATTATATCCACATTACATGTAGGCCTTTAGTTTACGCGAGTACAGATCCATGGATTTACATCATTATTATGAAGTATACACACATATTCATATTCACTTCAACTGCACTCGTGGAAGCAAACCGTGTTACCTCCACATACCATGAAGGCCTATAGTTTACGCAAGTACAGATCCATGGATTTACATCATCATTATTATGAAGTATACATATATATTCATATCCACTTCAACTGCACTCGAAAAAGCAAACCCTATAACCTTCACATTACAAGGAAGCCTATAGTTTACGCGAGTTTAGATCCATGGCTTCACATCATGATTATGAATTATACATATATATTCATATTCACTTCAACTGCGCTCGAAAAAGCTAACCCTATCACCTCAACATGCCATGAAGGCCGAATGTTTACGCGAGTACAGATCCATGGATTTCCATCATTATTATGAATTAAAGATATATATTCATATCCACTTCAAGTGCATTTGAAAAAGCAAACCCTGTCACCTCCACATGCCATGGCGGCCTATAGTTTACGCGAGTACAGATCCATGGATTTACATCATGATTTTGAATTATACATTTATATATTCATATCAACTTCAACTGCGTTTGAAAAAGCGAAACCTATCATCTCCGAAAACCATGAAGGTCTAAATTTTACGATAGTACAGATTCATGGATTTACATTCGTATTATGTAGTATACATCAATATTTATATCCACTTCGAAAGCATTTGTGGAAGCGAACCCTGTCACCTCTACATACCATAAAGGCCTATTGTTTACGCGAGTACAGATCCATGGATTTACATTATTATTATTATTTATACATATATTATCATATCCACTTCAACTGCACTTGGAGTAGAGAACCCTGAAACCTCCACATACTTTGAAGGCCTATAATTCACGCGAATAATAGTTCATGGATTTACATCCGTATTATGATATATACACATATTTTTATATCCACTCCAACTGCACTTAAAGAAGCTAATTTTGTCACCTCCAAATACTATGAAAACCGATAGTTTACGATAGTACAGATACATCACATTGCATCATTATTATGAATTATACATATATATTCATATCCACTTCAGCTGCACTCGGAGTAATCAAAACCCTGAAACCTCCACATAACATGATTGCATTTATTTAACGCAAGAACATATTCATGGTTTAACATCCGTATTATGAAGTATACACATATTTTCATATCCACCACAACTGCACTCGTAAAAGCAAATTCTCTCACCTACACATACTATGAAAACCGATAGTTAACGCGAGTACAGATACATGGATTTACATCATTATTATGAAGTATACATATATATATTCATATCAACTTCAACTGCGTTTGAAAAAGCAAAACCTATCACCTCCGAATACCATAAAGGCCTAAATTTTACGATAGTACAGATTCATGGATTTACATCCGTATTATGTAGTATACATCAATATTTATATCCACTTCAAAAGCATTTGTGCAAGCGAACCCTGTCACCTCCACATACCATGAAGGCCTATTGTTTACGCGAGTACAGATCCATGGATTTACATTATTATTATTATTTATACATATATATTCATATCCACTTCAACTGCACTTGGAGTAGAGAACCCTGAAACCTCCACATACTTTGAAGGCCTATAATTCACGCAAATAAAAGTTCATAGATTTACATCCGTATTATGAAGTATACACATATTTTTACATCCACCACAACTGCACTCGTAAAAGCAAATTCTCTCACCTACACATACCATGAAGGCCTATAGTATACGCGATTACAGATCCATGGATTTACATCATTAATATGAATTATACATATATATTCATATCCCCTTCAGCTGCACATGGAGTGAAAAACCCTGAAACCTCCACATACTATGAAGGCCTATAGTTAACGCGAGTACAGATTCATGGATTTACATCCGTATTATGAAGTTTACACATATATTAATGTCCACTTCAACTACACTCCTAAAAGCAAACCCTATCACCTCCACATACTATGAATGCCAATAATCTACGCGATTACAGATCCATGGATTTACATCATTATTATGATTTATACATATATATTCATATCAACTTCAACTGCGTTTGAAAAGCGAACCTTATTACCTCCAAATACCATGAAGGCCTAAATTTTTCGATAGTACATATTCATGGATTTTCATCCGTATTATGAAGTACACATAAATTTTCATATCCACCTTAACTGCACTTAGAGTAGAAAACCCTGAAACCTCCACATACCATGAAGGCCTATAGTTCACGCGAGTACAAATGCATGGTTTAACATAATTTAGTTAACTATACATATATATATATTCATTTCCACTTTAACTGCACTCGAAAAAGCCAACTTTATCACCTTTACATTCCATGTAGGCCGATTGTTTACGCGAGTACAGATCCATGGCTTCACTTCAATACTATGAATTATACATATATATTCATTACCAATTTAACTGCACTCGATGAGGCACACCCTATCACTTACACATACCATGAAGGCCTTAAATTTACGCAAGTAAAGATATATGGATTAACATCATTATAATGAATTATACATATATATTCATATCCACTTACACTGCACTTAAAAAACAAACCCAATCACCTCCAAATACCATGAAGGCCTATAGTTTACGCATGTACAGATCCATGTATTTACATCAATATCACGAAGTATACATATATATACATATCGACTTCAACAGCACTCGTAGAAGAGAACCCTGCCCCGAAACCTACAAATACCATGAAGGCCTATAGTATACGTATGTACAGATTCATGGTTTACGTCCGTATTATGAAGTATACACATATATTCATATACACTACAACTGCACTCGTAGAAGCCAATCATGTCACCACCACATACTATGAAGGCCTATTGTTACCGCGAGTACAGATTCATCAATTTAAATCATTATTATGAAGTAAACACATATGTTCATTTCCACTCCAACTGCACTCGGAAAAAAAACCCTATCACCTCCACATACCATGCAAGCCGATAGTTTATGCATGTACAGATTCATAGTTCACATCATAATTATGAAGTATACATATATATTCATATCCACTTCAACTGCACTCGAAAAAGCAAACCCTATCACCTCCATATACCATGAAGGCCGATAGTTTACACGAGTACAGATTCATGGATTTACATCAAAATTATGAATTATACATATATATTCATATCCACTTTAACTGCACTCGTAGAAGCGAACCGTGTCACCTCCACATACTATGTAGGCCAAGAGTTTAGGCGAGTATAGATCCATGTATTAACATCATTATTATGAAATATATATATATATCGAAATATACTCAAACTTCACACGACGAGGCAATTCTCTATCCTTCACATACCATGAAGGCCTCTAATTAACGCGAGTACAGATTCATGAAATTACAATTATTATTATGAAGTATACATATATATTCATATCCACAATAACTGCAGTCGAAGAAAAAAACCCTGTCACCACAACATACCACGAAGACCTTTAGTTTACCGAGTACTGATACATGGCTTAACATCATTATAATGAATTATACATATATATACATATCCACTTCAACTGCATTCAATAAACCAAACCCTTTCACCTTTACATACCATGAAGGCCTATAGTCTACGCGGGTGCAGATCCATGTATTAACATCATTATTATGAATTATACATGTATATTCAAATCCACTTCAACTGCACTCGAAGAAGCGAACATTGAAACCTCCACATACCATGAAGGCCTATAGTTTACGCGAGAACAGATCCATGGATTTACATCATTATTATGAATTATACATATATATTCATATCAACTTCAACTGCATTTGGAATAAAAAACCCTGAAAACCCCACATACTATGAAGGCCGCTAGTTTACGCGAATCCAAATTCATGGATTTACATCCGTATTATGAAGTATACACATATATTTATATCCATTCGAACTGCTATCGAAAAAGCAAACCGTGTCACCTCTACATACTATGAAGGCCGATAATCTACGCGAGTACAGATTCAATGGATTTACATCATTATTATGAATTATACATATATATCCATATCCATTTACACTGCACTCGAAAAGCAAACCCTCTCACCTCCACATACCATGAAGGCCTATAGTTTAGCAAGTACTAATCCATGGAATTACATCATTATTTTAAAGTTTACATAAATATTCATATTAACTTCAACTGCACTCGAAAAAGCAAACTTTATCACTTTACATACCATGAAAGCTTATTGTTTACTTGAATACAGATCCACGGATTCACCTCATTATGATGAAGTATACATATACATTCATATCCAAATTACACTGCATTCGGGAAAGCAAAACATGTCACATCCACATACCATGAAGGCCTATAGTTTAGCGAGTACAGATCCATGGCTTTACATCATCAATAAAAAGTTTACATATATATTCATATCCACTACAACTGCACTCGTAGAAGCAAATCCTGTCACCTCCACATACCATGAAGGCCTATCGTTTACGCGAGTACAGATCAATGGCTTTATATGAATAATATAAATTATACATATATATTCATATCCACTTCAACTGCACTCGAAAAAGCAAACTCTATCACCTACACATACCATGAAGGCCTATAAATTACGCGGGTAATGAACCATGGCTTCAGATCATTATTATGAAATAAACATATATATACATATCCACTTCATCAGCACTCGTAGATGCGAACCCTGTCACCTCCACATACCATGAAGGCCTATCGTTAACGCGAGTACAGATCCATGGCTTTACATTAATAATATGAATTATACATATATATTCATATCCACATCAACTGCACTCGAAAAAGCAAACTCTATCACCTACACATACCATGAAAGCCTATAAATTACGCGGGTAAAGATCCATGGATTCAGATCATTATTATGAAGTATACATATATATACATATCCACTTCATCAGCACTCGTAGATGCGAACCCTGTCACCTCCACATACCATGAAGGCCTATAGTTAACGCGAGTACTGATTCATTGTTTTACATCCGTATTATGAAGTATACACATATATTTATATCCACTCCAACTGCATTTGAAAAAACAAACCGTGTCAACTCTACATAATAGGAAGGCCTATAGTTCACGCGAGAAGAGACCCATGAATTTACATCATTATTATGAAGTATACACATATATTTATATCCACTATAACTGCACTCGTAGAAGCAAAACCTTTAACCTCCACATACTATGAAGGCCGCTAGTTTACGCGAGTAGAGATTTATGACTTTACATCGTTATTATAAAGTTTACCTATATATTCATATCAACTTCAACTGCACTCTAAATAACAAACTTTATCGTCTTTACATACCATTTAGGCCTATTTTTTACGTGAATACAGATCCATGGATTTACATCATTATTATTAAGTATACATATATATTCATATCCACTTCAACTGCACTCGAGAAAGCGAAACCTGTCAGCTCCACATACCATGAAGGCCTATAGTTTAGCGAGTACAGATCCATGGTTTACAGCATTATTATAAAGTTTACATATATATTTATCTCCACTTCAACTGCACTCGAAAAAGCAAATTTTATCATCTTTATATACCATGAAGGCCTATAGTTTACCCAAGCACAGATTCATGGATTAACATCATTATTATGAATTATACACATATATTTATATCCACTATAACTGCACTCGTAGAAGCAAATGCTGTCACTTCCACAAACTATGAAGGCCGTAAGTTTACGCGAGTACAGATCCATGGCTTTACATCATTATTATGAATTATACATATATATTCAAATCCACTTCAACTGCATTCGAAAAATCGAACCCTGTCACCAACACATATCATGAAGGCCGGTAGTTCACGCGAGTACAGATACATGACTTCACATCATTATCATGAATTATACATAAATATTCATATCAACTTACACTGCACTCGTAAAAGCAAACCCTGTCACCTACACTTACCATGAAGACCTATAGTTTACGCGAGTACAGATACATGGATTTACATTATTAATATGAATTATACATATATATTTAAATCCACTTCAACTGCACTCGATAAAGCAAACTCTATCACCTCCACATACCATGAATGCCTATAGTTTACGCGAGTACAGATCCATGGCTTTATATCATTATTATGAATTATACATATATATTCAAATCCACTTCAACTGCACTCGAAAAAGCGAACCCTGTCACCAACACATACCATAAAGGCCGGTAGTTCACGCGAGTACAGATCCATGATTTCACATCATTATCATGAATTATACATAAATATTCATATCCACTTACACTGCACTCGTAGAAGCAAACCCTGTCACCTACACATACCATTAAGACCTATAGTTTACGCGAGTACAGATACATGGATTTACATTAATAATATGAATTATACATATATATTCAAATCCACTTCAACTGCACTCGATAAAGCAAACTTTATCACCTCTAAATTCCATGAAGGCCTATAGTTTACGCGAGAACAGATTTATGGCTTTACATCATTATTATGAATTATACATATATATTCATATCAACTTCAACTGCATTTGAAGTAAAAAACCATGAAACCTCCACAAACTCTGAAGGCCTATAGTTTACGCGAGTACAAATTCATGGATTAACATCATAATTATGAAGTATACACATATATTTATATCCACTATAACTGCACTCGTAGAAGCAAATCCTGTCACCTCCACATACCATGAAGGCTTATTGTTTACGTGAATACAGATCCATGGATTTACGTCATTATTATGAATCACACATATATATACATATCCACTTACACTGCACTCGTAGAAGCGAACCCTGTCACCTCCACATACCATGAAGGACTATAGTTTTCGCGAGTACGGATCCATAGCTTAACATTAAAATTTTTAATTATACATATATATTCATATCCACTTTAACTGCACTCGAAAAGCAAACTCTATTACCTCCACATACCATGAAATCCTATCGTTTACGCGAGTACAGATCCATGGATTTACATAAATAATATGAATTATACATATATATTCATATCCAATTGAACTGCACTCGAAAAGCAAACTCTATCACCTCCACATACCATGAAGGCCTATAGTTTACGCGAGTAAATATACATGGCTTCAGATCATTATTATGAAGTATACATATATATTCATATCCACTTCATCAGCACTCTTAGATGCGAACCCTGTCACCTCCAAATACCATGAAGGCCTATCGTTTACGCGAGTACAGATCCATGGCTTTATATTATTAATATGAATTATACATATATAATCATATTCACTTCAACTGCACTCGAAAAAGCAAACTTTATCACCTACACATACCATGAAGGCCTATAAATTACGCGGGTAATGAACCATGGATTCAGATCATTATTATGAAATATACATATATATACATATCCACTTCATCAGCACTCGTAGATGCGAACCCTGTCATCTCCAAATACCATGAAGGCCTATAGTTAACGCGAGTACTGATTCATTGTTTTACATCCGTATTATGAAGTATACACATATATTTATATCCACTCCAACTGCATTTGAAAAAACAAACCGTGTCAACTCTACATAATAGGAAGGCCTATAGTTCACGCGAGAAGAGACCCATGAATTTACATCATTATTATGAAGTATACACATATATTTATATCCACTATAACTGCACTCGTAGAAGCAAAACCTTTAACCTCCACATACTATGTAGGCCTATAGTTTACGCGAGTAGTGATCCATGGCTTTACATCGTTATTATAAAGTTTACCTATATATTCATATCAACTTCAACTGCACTCTAAATAACAAACTTTATCGTCTTTACATACCATTTAGGCCTATTTTTTACGTGAATACAGATCCATGGATTTACATCATTATTATTAAGTATACATATATATTCATATCCACTTCAACTGCACTCGAGAAAGCGAAACCTGTCAGCTCCACATACCATGAAGGCCTATAGTTTAGCGAGTACAGATCCATGGTTTACATCATTATTATGAAGTTTACATATATATTCATCTCCACTTCAACTGCACTCGAAAAAGGAAATTTTATCACCTTTATATACCATGAAGGCCTATAGTTTACCCAAGCACAGATTCATGGATTAACATCATTATTATGAAGTATACACATATATTTATATCCACTATAACTGCACTCGTAGAAGCAAAACATTTAACCTCCACATACTATGAAGGCCGCTAGTTTACGCGGGTAGAGATCCATGGCTTTACATCGTTATTATAAAGTTTACCTATATATTCATATCAACTTCAACTGCACTCTAAATAACAAACTTTATCGTCTTTACATACCATTTAGGCCTATTTTTTACGTGAATACAGATCCATGGATTTACATCATTATTATTAAGTATACATATATATTCAAATCCACTTCAACTGCACTCGAGAAAGCGAAACCTGTCAGCTCCACATACCATGAAGGCCTATAGTTTAGCGAGTACAGATCCATGGTTTACATCATTATTATAAAGTTTACATATATATTTATCTCCACTTCAATTGCACTCGAAAAAGCAAATTTTATCACCTTCATATACCATGAAGGCCTATAGTTTACCCAAGCACAGATTCATGGATTAACATCATTATTATGAATTATACACATATATTTATATCCACTATAACTGCACTCGTAGAAGCAAATGCTGTCACCTCCACATACTATGAAGGCCGCTAGTTTACGCGAGTACAGATCCATGGCTTCACATCATTATTATGAAGTATACATATATATTCATATTCACTTACAATGCACTCGTAGAAGCGAACCCTGTCACCTCCACATACCATGAAGGTATATAGTTCACGCGAGTACAGATCCATCGCTTCAGATCATTATTATGAATTATACATATATATAATATCCACTTAATCAGCACTCGTAGATGCGAACCCTGTCACCTCAACACACCATGAAGGCCTATCGTTTACGCGAGTACAGATTCATGGAATTACATCCGTATTATGAAATATACACATATATTTATATCCACTCCAACTGCACTTGAAAAAACAAACCGTGTCACCTCTACATACTATGAAGTCCGATAGTTTACGCGAGTACAGATTCAATGAAGTTACTTCAATAATATGAATTATACATATATATTCATATCCATTTACACCGCACTATAAAAGCAAACCCTGTCACTTCCACATACCATGAAGCTTATATTTTAGCGAGTACAGATCCATGGCTTTACATCATTATTTTAAAGTTTACATATATATTCATGTCCACTTCAACTGCACTCGAAAAATTAAATTTTATCATCTTTATATACCATGAAAGCCTAACGTTTACGCGAGTACAGATCCATGGGTTTATATTAATAATTTGATTTATATATATATATTCATATCCACTTCAACTGCACTCGAAAACCAAACTTTATTACCTACACATACCATGAAGGCCTATCGTTTACGCGAGTACTGACACATGACTTCACATTAATAATATGAATTATACATATATATTCATATCCACTTCATCATCACTCGTAGATGCGAACCCTGTCACCTCCACATACCATGAAGTCCTATCGTTTACGCGAGTACAGATCTATGCCTTTACATTAATAATATGAATTATTTACATATATTTGTATCCACTTCAACTGCATTCGAAAAATCAAACTCTATTACCTCCACATACCATGAAGGCCTATATATCACGCGAGTACAGATCCATGGCTTCAGATCATTATTATGAAGTATACATATATATACATATCCACTTCATCAGCTTTCGTAGAGGCGACCCTGTCACCTCCACATACCATGTAGGCCTATGTTTAACGCGAGTACAGATTCATGGATTTACATCAGTATTATGAAGTATACACATATATTTATATTCACCTCAACAGCATTTGAAAAAACAAACCGTGTCACCTCTACATACTATGTTGGCCGATAGTCTACGCGAAAACAGATTCAATGGATTTACATCATTATTATGATTTATACATATGTATTCATATCCATTTACACTGCACTCGAAAAAGAAAACCCTTTCACCTCCACATACCATGAAGGCCTATGTTTAACGAGTACAGATCCATGGATTTACATCATCATTTTAAAGTTTATATATATTCATATCAACTTCAACTGCACTCGAAAAAGCAAATTCTATCACCTTTATATACCATGAAGGCCTATAGTATACGCGAATACAGATCCATGGATATACATCAATATTATGAAGTATACACATTTATTTATATCCACTATAACTGCACTTGTAGAAGCAAACCCTGTCACCTACACATACTATGTAAGCCGCAAGTTTACGCAAGTACAGATCCATGGATTTACATCATTATTGTGATGTATACATATATATTCATATTTACTTCAACTGCACTCGAAAAAGGAAACCCTGTCACCTCCACATACCATGAAGGCCTATAGTTTAGCGAGTACAGATCCATGCCTTTACATCATTATTATATAGTTCACATAAATATTCATATCCACTTCAGCTGCACTTGAAAAATCAAATTTTATCACCTTTATTTACATATATATTCATATTCACTTCAACTGCACACGGAGTTGAAAACACTGTCAACTCCACATATCATGAAGGCCTATAATTCACGCAACTACAGATTCATGAATAAACATCCGTATTATGAATTATACAGGAATATTCATATCCTCTTCAAAAGCATTCGTAGAAGCAAACCCTGTCACCTCCACATACCATAAAGTCCTATAGTTTACGCGAGAACAGATCCATGATTTTACATCATTATTTTAAAGATTACATATATATTCATATCAACTACAAATGCACTTGAAAAAGCAAACTTTATCACCTTTACATACCATGAAGGCCTATTGTTAACGTGAATACAGATTCATGGCTTTACATCATTTTTAGAAAGTTTACATATATATTCATATTCACTTACACTGCACTCGAAAAAGCAAACTCTTTCACCTCCACATACCATGAAGGCCGATAGTTCACGCGAGTAAGGTCCATGGCTTCAGATCATTATTATGAAGTATACATATATATTCATATCCACTCCATCAGCTTTCGAAAAAGCAAACTCTTTCACCTTCACATACCATGAAGGCCTATAGTTTACGCGAGTGAGGTAGATGGCTTCAGATCATTATCATGAAGTATACATATATATATGCATATACACTACAACTGCATTCGAAAAAGCGAACCCTATCACCTCCACATGCCATGAAGACCTATAGTTTACGCGAGTACAGACACATGGCTTTACATCATAATTATGAATTATACATATATATATTCATATCCACTTCAACTGCACTCGGAGTAGAAAACCCTGTCAACTCCACATACCATGAAGGCCTATAATTCAGGCAACTACAGATTCATGAATTAACATCCATATTATGATGTATACACATATATATTTATCCACTCCAACTGCACTCGAAAAAGCAAACCGTGTCACCTCTACATACTATGATGGCCGATAGTCTACGCGAGTACAGATTCATGGATTTACATCATTATTATGAATTATATATATATATTCATATCCATTCACACTGCATTCGAAAAAGCAAACCCTATCACCTCCACATGCCATGAGGGCCTATAGTTCACGCGAGTACAGATCCATGGATTTACATCATTATTATGAAGTATACACATATATTTATATCCACTCCAACTGCACTCGAAAAAGCAAACCGTGTCACCCCCACATACTATGATGTCCGCTAGTTTACGCGAGTACAGATCCATGAATTCACTTCATTATAATGAAGCATACATATATATTCATATCCACTTTAACTGCACTCGGAGTAGATTACACTGTCAACTCCACATACCATGAAGGCCTATAATTCACGCAACTACAGATTCATGAATTATCATCCCTAATATGAAGTATACACATATATTTACCTCCACTCCAACTGCACTCGAAAAAGCAAACCGTGTCTCCTATACATACTATGATGGCCGATAGACTACGCGAGTACAGATCCATGGATTTACATCATTATTATGGATTATACATATATATTCATATACATTCACACTGCATTCTAAAAGCAAACCCTATCACCTCCACATGCCATGAAGGCCTATAGTTTACGCGAGTACAGACACATGGCTTAAAATCAAAATTATGAATTATACATATATATTCATATCCACTTTAACTGCACTCGAAACAGCAAACTCTTTCACCTCCACATACCATGAAGGCCTATAGTTTACTCGAGTAAAGATCCATGGCTTCAGATCATTATTATGAAGTATACATATATATTCATATCCACTCCATCAGCACTCGTAGAAGCGAACACTGTCACCTCCACATACCATGAAGGCCTATAGTTTACGCGAGTACAGATCCATGGCTTCACATCAATAATATGAATTATACATATATATTCATATCCACTTCAACTGCACTCGAAAAAGCGAACCCTCTCACCTCCACGTGCCATGAAGGCCTATAGTTTACGCGAGTACAGACACATGGCTTTACATCATAATTATGAATTATACATATATATATTCATATCCACTTCAACTGCACTCGGAGTAGAAAACCCTGTCAACTCCAAATACCATGAAGGCCTATAATTCAGGCAACTACAGATTCATGAATTAACATCCCTATTATGATGTATACACATATATATTTATCCACTCCAACTGCACTCGAAAAAGCAAACCGTGTCACCTCTACATACTATGATGGCCGATAGTCTACGCGAGTACAGATTCATGGATTTACATCATCATTATGAATTATACATATATATTCATATCCATTCACACTGCATTCGAAAAAGCAAACCCTATCACCTCCACATGCCATGAGGGCCTATCGTTTACGCGAGTACCGATCCATGGATTTACATCATTATTATGAAGTATACACATATATTTATATCCACTCCAACTGCACTCGAAAAAGCAAACCGTGTCACCCCCACATACTATGATGTCCGCTAGTTTACGCGAGTACAGATCCATGAATTCACATCATTATAATGAAGCATACATATATATTCATATCCACTTCAACTGCACTCGGAGTAGATTACACTGTCAACTCCACATACCATGAAGGCCTATAATTCACGCAACTACAGATTCATGAATTAACATACCTATTATGAAGTATACACATATATTTACCTCCACTTCAACTGCATTTGAAAAAGCAAACCGTGTCTCCTATACATACTATGATGGCCGATAGTCTACGCGAGTACAGATTCATGGATTTACATCATTATTATGAATTATATATATATATTCATATCCATTCACACTGCATTCGAAAAAGCAAACCCTATCACCTCCACATGCCATGAAGGCCTATAGTTTACGCGAGTACAGACACATGGCTTAAAATCAAAATTATGAATTATACATATATATTCATATCCACTTCAACTGCACTCGAAACAGCAAACTCTTTCACCTCCACATACCATGAAGGCCTATAGTTTACTCGAGTAAAGATCCATGGCTTCAGATCATTATTATGAAGTATACATATATATTCATATCCACTCCATCAGCACTCGTAGAAGCGAACACTGTCACCTCCACATACCATGAAAGCCTATAGTTTACGCGAGTACAGATCCATGGCTTCACATCAATAATATGAATTATACATATATATTCATATCCACTTCAACTGCACTCGAAAAGGCCAACCCTTTCACCTCCACGTGCCATGAAGGCCTATAGATTACGCGAATACAGACACATGGCTTTACATCATAATTATGAATTATACATATATATATTCATATCCACTTCAACTGCACTCGGAGTAGAAAACCCTGTCAACTCCACATACCATGAAGGCCTATAATTCAGGCAACAACAGATTCATGAATTAACATCCCTATTATGATGTATGCACATATATATTTATCCACTCCAACTGCACTCGAAAAAGCAAACCGTGTCACCTCTACATACAATGATGGCCGATATTCTACGCGAGTACAGATCCATGGATTTACATCATTATTATGAAGCAAACATATATATTCATATCCACTTCAACTGCACTCGGAGTAGATTACACTGTCAACTCCACATACCATGAAGGCCTATAATTCACGCAACTACAGATTCATGAATTAACATCCCTATTATGAAATATTCACATATATATAATTATATACCCTCTAACTGCATTCGAAAAAGCAAACCGTGTCACCTCTACATACTATGATGGCCGATAGTCTACGCGAGTACAGATTCATGGATTTACATCATTATTATGAATTAAACATATATATTCATATCCATTCACACTGCATTCGAAAAAGCAAACTCTATCACTTCCAAATACCAAGAAGCCCTGAACTTTACGAAAGTACAGATTCATGGATTTACATCCGTATTATGAAGTAAACATGAATATTCATATCCACATCAAAAGCATTCGTAGAAGCGAACCCTGTCACCTACACATACCATGAAGGCCTATACTATACGCGAGAACAGATCCATGGCTTTAAATCATTATATCAAAGTTTACATATATATTCATATCAACTTCAACTGCAATGAAAAAAGGAAACTTTATAAACATACCATGAAGTCCTATTGTTTACGTGAATACAGATCCATGGATTTACATCATTTTTATAAAGCTTACATATATATTCATATCCACTTACACATCACTCGAAAAAGCAAACTTTATCACGTTTACATACAATGAAGGCCTATAGTTTACGCGAGTAAAGATCCATGGATTTACATCATTATTATGAAGTATACACATATATTTATATCCATTTCAACTGCACACGAAAAAGCAAACCGTGGCACCTCCACATACTATGAAGTCCGCTAGTTTACGCAAGTACAGATCCATGAATTCACATCATTATTATGGAGTATACATATATATTCATATCCACTTACACTGCACTCGTAGAAGCGAACACTGTCACCTCCACATTACATGATGCCTAAACGTTTACGCGAATACAGATCCATGTCTTCACAATAATAATACGAATTATTCATATATATTCATATCCACTTTAACTGCACTCGAAAAAGCTAACTCTATCACCACCACATACCATGAAGGCCTATAGTTTACGCGAGGTAAGATCCATGACTTACGAATATTATTATGAAGTTTACATATATATTCATATCCACTTCATCAGCACTCGTAGATGCGAACCCTGTCACTTTCACATACCATGAAGGCCTTAAGTTTACGCGAGTAAAGATCCATGGATTTACATCATTATTATGAATTATATATATATATTCATATCCATTCACACTGCATTCGAAAAAGCAAACCCTATCACCTCCACATACCATGAAGGCCTATAATTCACGCAACTACAGATTCATGAATTAACATCCCTAATATGAAGTATACACATATATTTACCTCCACTCCAACTGCACTCGAAAAAGCAAACCGTGTCTCCTATACATACTATGATGGCCGATAGACTACGCGAGTACAGATCCATGGATTTACATCATTATTATGGATTATACATATATATTCATATACATTCACACTGCATTCTAAAAGCAAACCCTATCACCTCCACATGCCATGAAGGCCTATAGTTTACGCGAGTACAGACACATGGCTTAAAATCAAAATTATGAATTATACATATATATTCATATCCACTTTAACTGCACTCGAAACAGCAAACTCTTTCACCTCCACATACCATGAAGGCCTATAGTTTACTCGAGTAAAGATCCATGGCTTCAGATCATTATTATGAAGTATACATATATATTCATATCCACTCCATCAGCACTCGTAGAAGCGAACACTGTCACCTCCACATACCATGAAGGCCTATAGTTTACGCGAGTACAGATCCATGGCTTCACATCAATAATATGAATTATACATATATATTCATATCCACTTCAACTGCACTCGAAAAAGCGAACCCTCTCACCTCCACGTGCCATGAAGGCCTATAGTTTACGCGAGTACAGACACATGGCTTTACATCATAATTATGAATTATACATATATATATTCATATCCACTTCAACTGCACTCGGAGTAGAAAACCCTGTCAACTCCACATACCATGAAGGCCTATAATTCAGGCAACTACAGATTCATGAATTAACATCCCTATTATGATGTATACACATATATATTTATCCACTCCAACTGCACTCGAAAAAGCAAACCGTGTCACCTCTACATACTATGATGGCCGATAGTCTACGCGAGTACAGATTCATGGATTTACATCATCATTATGAATTATACATATATATTCATATCCATTCACACTGCATTCGAAAAAGCAAACCCTATCACCTCCACATGCCATGAGGGCCTATCGTTTACGCGAGTACCGATCCATGGATTTACATCATTATTATGAAGTATACACATATATTTATATCCACTCCAACTGCACTCGAAAAAGCAAACCGTGTCACCCCCACATACTATGATGTCCGCTAGTTTACGCGAGTACAGATCCATGAATTCACATCATTATAATGAAGCATACATATATATTCATATCCACTTCAACTGCACTCGGAGTAGATTACACTGTCAACTCCACATACCATGAAGGCCTATAATTCACGCAACTACAGATTCATGAATTAACATACCTATTATGAAGTATACACATATATTTACCTCCACTCCAACTGCACTCGAAAAAGCAAACCGTGTCTCCTATACATACTATGATGGCCGATAGTCTACGCGAGTACAGATCCATGGATTTACATCATTATTATGGATTATACATATATATTCATATACATTCACACTGCATTCTAAAAGCAAACCCTATCACCTCCAAATGCCATGAAGGCCTATAGTTTACGCGAGTACAGACACATGGCTTAAAATCAAAATTATGAATTATACATATATATTCATATCCACTTCAACTGCACTCGAAACAGCAAACTCTTTCACCTCCACATACCATGAAGGCCTATAGTTTACTCGAGTAAAGATCCATGGCTTCAGATCATTATTATGAAGTATACATATATATTCATATCCACTCCATCAGCACTCGTAGAAGCGAACACTGTCACCTCCACATACCATGAAAGCCTATAGTTTACGCGAGTACAGATCCATGGCTTCACATCAATAATATGAATTATACATATATATTCATATCCACTTCAACTGCACTCGAAAAGGCGAACCCTTTCACCTCCACGTGCCATGAAGGCCTATAGATTACGCGAATACAGACACATGGCTTTACATCATAATTATGAATTATACATATATATATTCATATCCACTTCAACTGCACTCGGAGTAGAAAACCCTGTCAACTCCACATACCATGAAGGCCTATAATTCAGGCAACAACAGATTCATGAATTAACATCCCTATTATGATGTATGCACATATATATTTATCCACTCCAACTGCACTCGAAAAAGCAAACCGTGTCACCTCTACATACAATGATGGCCGATATTCTACGCGAGTACAGATCCATGGATTTACATCATTATTATGAAGCAAACATATATATTCATATCCACTTCAACTGCACTCGGAGTAGATTACACTGTCAACTCCACATACCATGAAGGCCTATAATTCACGCAACTACAGATTCATGAATTAACATCCCTATTATGAAATATTCACATATATATAATTATATACCCTCTAACTGCATTCGAAAAAGCAAACCGTGTCACCTCTACATACTATGATGGCCGATAGTCTACGCGAGTACAGATCCATGGATTTACATCATTATTATGGATTATACATATATATTCATATACATTCACACTGCATTCTAAAAGCAAACCCTATCACCTCCACATGCCATGAAGGCCTATAGTTTACGCGAGTACAGACACATGGCTTAAAATCAAAATTATGAATTATACATATATATTCATATCCACTTTAACTGCACTCGAAACAGCAAACTCTTTCACCTCCACATACCATGAAGGCCTATAGTTTACTCGAGTAAAGATCCATGGCTTCAGATCATTATTATGAAGTATACATATATATTCATATCCACTCCATCAGCACTCGTAGAAGCGAACACTGTCACCTCCACATACCATGAAGGCCTATAGTTTACGCGAGTACAGATCCATGGCTTCACATCAATAATATGAATTATACATATATATTCATATCCACTTCAACTGCACTCGAAAAAGCGAACCCTCTCACCTCCACGTGCCATGAAGGCCTATAGTTTACGCGAGTACAGACACATGGCTTTACATCATAATTATGAATTATACATATATATATTCATATCCACTTCAACTGCACTCGGAGTAGAAAACCCTGTCAACTCCACATACCATGAAGGCCTATAATTCACGCAACTACAGATTCATGAATTAACATCCCTATTATGAAATATTCACATATATATAATTATATACCCTCTAACTGCATTCGAAAAAGCAAACCGTGTCACCTCTACATACTATGATGGCCGATAGTCTACGCGAGTACAGATTCATGGATTTACATCATCATTATGAATTATACATATATATTCATATCCATTCACACTGCATTCGAAAAAGCAAACCCTATCACCTCCACATGCCATGAGGGCCTATCGTTTACGCGAGTACCGATCCATGGATTTACATCATTATTATGAAGTATACACATATATTTATATCCACTCCAACTGCACTCGAAAAAGCAAACCGTGTCACCCCCACATACTATGATGTCCGCTAGTTTACGCGAGTACAGATCCATGAATTCACATCATTATAATGAAGCATACATATATATTCATATCCACTTCAACTGCACTCGGAGTAGATTACACTGTCAACTCCACATACCATGAAGGCCTATAATTCACGCAACTACAGATTCATGAATTAACATACCTATTATGAAGTATACACATATATTTACCTCCACTCCAACTGCATTTGAAAAAGCAAACCGTGTCTCCTCTACATACTATGATGGCCGATAGTCTACGCGAGTACAGATCCATGGATTTACATCATTATTATGGATTATACATATATATTCATATACATTCACACTGCATTCTAAAAGCAAACCCTATCACCTCCAAATGCCATGAAGGCCTATAGTTTACGCGAGTACAGACACATGGCTTAAAATCAAAATTATGAATTATACATATATATTCATATCCACTTCAACTGCACTCGAAACAGCAAACTCTTTCACCTCCACATACCATGAAGGCCTATAGTTTACTCGAGTAAAGATCCATGGCTTCAGATCATTATTATGAAGTATACATATATATTCATATCCACTCCATCAGCACTCGTAGAAGCGAACACTGTCACCTCCACATACCATGAAAGCCTATAGTTTACGCGAGTACAGATCCATGGCTTCACATCAATAATATGAATTATACATATATATTCATATCCACTTCAACTGCACTCGAAAAGGCGAACCCTTTCACCTCCACGTGCCATGAAGGCCTATAGATTACGCGAATACAGACACATGGCTTTACATCATAATTATGAATTATACATATATATATTCATATCCACTTCAACTGCACTCGGAGTAGAAAACCCTGTCAACTCCACATACCATGAAGGCCTATAATTCAGGCAACAACAGATTCATGAATTAACATCCCTATTATGAAATATTCACATATATATAATTATATACCCTCTAACTGCATTCGAAAAAGCAAACCGTGTCACCTCTACATACTATGATGGCCGATAGTCTACGCGAGTACAGATTCATGGATTTACATCATTATTATGAATTAAACATATATATTCATATCCATTCACACTGCATTCGAAAAAGCAAACTCTATCACTTCCAAATACCAAGAAGCCCTGAACTTTACGAAAGTACAGATTCATGGATTTACATCCGTATTATGAAGTAAACATGAATATTCATATCCACATCAAAAGCATTCGTAGAAGCGAACCCTGTCACCTACACATACCATGAAGGCCTATACTATACGCGAGAACAGATCCATGGCTTTAAATCATTATATCAAAGTTTACATATATATTCATATCAACTTCAACTGCAATGAAAAAAGGAAACTTTATAAACATACCATGAAGTCCTATTGTTTACGTGAATACAGATCCATGGATTTACATCATTTTTATAAAGCTTACATATATATTCATATCCACTTACACATCACTCGAAAAAGCAAACTTTATCACGTTTACATACAATGAAGGCCTATAGTTTACGCGAGTAAAGATCCATGGATTTACATCATTATTATGAAGTATACACATATATTTATATCCATTTCAACTGCACACGAAAAAGCAAACCGTGGCACCTCCACATACTATGAAGTCCGCTAGTTTACGCAAGTACAGATCCATGAATTCACATCATTATTATGGAGTATACATATATATTCATATCCACTTACACTGCACTCGTAGAAGCGAACACTGTCACCTCCACATTACATGATGCCTAAACGTTTACGCGAATACAGATCCATGTCTTCACAATAATAATACGAATTATTCATATATATTCATATCCACTTTAACTGCACTCGAAAAAGCTAACTCTATCACCACCACATACCATGAAGGCCTATAGTTTACGCGAGGTAAGATCCATGAATTACGAATATTATTATGAAGTTTACATATATATTCATATCCACTTCATCAGCACTCGTAGATGCGAACCCTGTCACTTTCACATACCATGAAGGCCTTAAGTTTACGCGAGTAAAGATCCATGGATTTACATCATTATTATGAATTATACATATATATTTATATCCATTTACACTGCATTCTAAAAAGCAAACCCTATCACCTATGAATACCTTGAAGCCTTGAACTTTACGAGAGTACTGATTTATGGATTAATATCCGTATTATGAAGTAAACATGAATATTCATATCCACTTCAAAAGCATTTGTAGAAGCGAACCCTGTCACCTCGACATACTATGAAGGCCGATAGTTTTTGCGAGAACAGATCCATGGCCTTACATCATTATTTTAAAGTTTACATATATATTCATATCAAATTCAACTGACCTCGAAAAAGCAAACTTTATCATCTTTACATACCATGAAGGCCTATTGTTCACGTGAATACAGATCCATTGATTTACATCATTATTTTGAAGTATACACATATTTTTATATCCACTTTAACTGCACTCGTAGAAGCAAATCCTGTCACCTCCACATACCATGAAGGCCGCTAGTTTACGCGAGTACAGATCCATGGCTTCATATCATTATTATGAATTATACATATATATTCATATCCACTTACACTGCACACGTAGAAGCGAACCCTGTCACCTCCACATTCCATAAATCCCTATAGTTTAAGCGAATACAGATCCATGTCTTCACATTAATAATATGAATTATTCATATATATTCATATCCACTTCAACTGCATTCGAAGAACAAACCCTGTCACCTCCACATACCATGAAGGCCTATAGTTCACGCGAGTGAAGAACCATGGCTTCAGATCATCATTATGAAGTATACATATATATTCATATCCACTTCATCAGCACTCGTAGATGCGAACCCTGTCATCTCCACATACCATGAAGGCCTTAAGTTTACGCGAGTAAAGGTCCATGGATTTACATCATTATTATGAATTATACATATATATTTATATCCATTTACACTGCATTCTAAAAAGCAAACCCTATCACCTCTGAATTCTTTGAAGCCTTGAACTTTACGAGAGTACTGATTCATGGATTAACATCCGTATTATGAAGTAAACATGAATATTCATATCCACTTCAAAAGCATTTGTAGAAGCGAACCCTGTCACCTCTGCATACTATGAAGGCCTATAGTTTACGCATGTACAGATTCATGGATTTACATCATTATTATGACATATACACATATTTTTATATCAACTACAACTGCACTCGATAAAGCAAACTCTATCACCTCCACATACCGTGCAGGCCTATAGTTTACTCGAGTAATGATACATGGCTTCTGATCATTATTATGAAGTATACATATATGTTCATATTCACTTACACTGCACTCGTAGAAGCGAACCCCGTCACTTCCACATACCATGCAGGCCTATAGTTTAGCCAGTAGTGATTCATGGCTTTACATCATTATTATAAAGTTTACATATATATATTCATATCCACTTACACTGCATTTGAAAACGCAATTTTTATCACCTTTACATAATAGGAAGGCCTATAGTTAACGCGTGTACAGATCCATGAATTTACATTTCTATTATAAATTATACACATATATTTATATCCACTATAACTGCACTCGTAGAAGCAAATCCTGTCACCTTCACATACTATGAAGGCCGCTAGTTTACGCAAGTAGAGATCCATGGCTTCATATCATTATTATGAAGTATACATATATGTTCATATCCACTTCAAATGCACTCGAAAAAGCAAACTCTATCACCTCCACATACCATGAAGGCCTATAGTTTACGCAAGTAAAGATCCTTGGCTTTACATCATAATTATGAATTAAACATATACATTCATATCCAATTCAACTGCACTCGGAGTATAAAACCCTGAATCCTCAACATACCATGAAGGCCTATATTTTATTCAAGTACATATTCATAGATTTAAATCATTATCATAAAGTATACATGTATATTCATATCCACATTATCTGAACACGTAGTAGTAAACACTGCCACCTCCACATACCATGAAGGCCTATAATTCACGCAACTACAGATTCATGGATTTACATCCATATTATGAAGTATACATGAATATTTATATCCAATTCAACTGCACTCGAAGAAGCAAACTCTATCACCTTCACATACCATGAAGGCCGATAGTTCACGCGAGTACAGATCCACGGCTTAACATCATTGTTATGAATTATACATATATATTCATATCCACTTCAACTGCACGCGAAGAATCGAACCCTATCAACTCCTCATACCATGAATGCCGATAGTTTACGCGAATACAGATCCATAGCTTCACATCATTATTATGAATCATACATATATATTTATATCCACTTCAACTGCACTCGAGGAAGCAAACCATATCACTTTCGAATACCAAGAAGACCTATAGTTTACGCGAGTTCACATTCATGGATTTACATCATTATTATGATTTAAACATTAATAATCATATCCACTTCAACTGCACACGAAGATGCGATCTCTGTCAAATCCACATACCATGAAGGCCTATTGTTTACGCGAGTACAGATTCATGGCATTTCATCTGTATGATGTAGTATACATATATATTCATATCCACTTCAACTGCATCGTATAAACAAACCGTGTCACCTCCATATACCATGAAGGCCGAGAGTTAAGGCAAGTACAGTTCAATGGTTTTACATCAATATTATGAATTATACATATATATTCATTTACACTTTAACTGCACTCGTAGAAGCAAACCCTGTCACCTCCTCATACCAAGAATGCCGATAGTATACGCAAGTACAGATCCATGGCTTTACATCATTATTATGAATTATACATATATATTCATATCCACTTCAACTGCACGCGAAGAATCGAACACTGTCACCTCCACATACCATGAAGGCGTATATTTTACGCGTGTACAGATCCATGGATTCACATCATTATTATAAGGTATATATATATATTCATATACACTTCAACTGCACTCGAAGATGCGAAACCTGTTACCTCAACATACCTTAAAGGCCGATAGTTCACGCAAGTACAGATCCATGGTTTAACATTATTATTTGATGTATACATATAGATTCATATCCACTTCAACTGCACTCGTAGAAGCAAACCCTATCACCTCCTCATACGATGAATGCCGAAAGTTTACGCGAATACAGATCCATGGCTTCACATCATTATCATGAATCACAAATATATATTCATATCCACTTCAACTGCACTCGAGGAAGCAAACCATATCACTTTCGAATACCAAGAAGACCTATAGTTTACGCGAGTTCACATTCATGGATTTACATCATTATTATGATTTAAACATTATTATTCATATCCACTTCAACTGCACACGAAGAAGCGATTCCTGTCAAATCCACATACCATGGAGGCTAATAGTTTACGCAAGTACAGATTCATGGCATTACATCCGTATGATGTAGTATATATATATATATTTATTTCCACTCCAACTGCACTCGTATAAACAAACCGTTTCACCTGCACATACCATGAATTCCGAGAATTAAAGCAAATACAGTTCTATGGATTTACATCAATATTATGAATTATACATATATATTCATATCCACTTCAACTGCATTCGTAGAAGCAAACCTTATCACCTTCTCATACCATGAATGCCGATAGTATACGCAAGTACAGATCCATGGCTTTACATCATTATTATGAATTATACATATATATTCATATCCACTATAACTGCACGCGAAGAATCGAACACTGTCACCTCCACATACCATGAAGGCGTATATTTTACGCGTGTACAGATCCATGGATTTACATCACTAATATGAACTATACATAAATATTCATATCCACTTCAACTGCATTCGAAAAAGCAAACCTATCACCTTCACATATCATGAAGTTTGATAGTATACGCGAGTACATATCCATGGATTTACATCATTATTATGAAGTATACATATATATTCATATCCACTTAAACTGCACTCGAAAAAGCAAACCATATCACCTTTACAAAAAAGGAAGGCCTATATTTTACGCTAGTACAGATCCACGGCTTAACATCATTATTATGATATATACATATATATTCATGTCCACTTCAACTGCACTCGAAAAAGCAAACCCTATCACCTCCACATACCATGCAGGCCGATGGTTTACGCGAGTACAGTTTCATGGATTTACATCCGTATTATAAAGTATACACATATATTCATATCCACTCCAACTGCACCCGTATAAGCAAACCGTGTCACCTCCAAATACTATAAGGCCGATATTTAAAAAAGTACAGATATATGGATTTACATCATTAGTTTGAAGTATACATATATATTCATATCCACTTCAACTGCTCTTGTAAAAGCAAACCCTATCACTTCCACATACCTTGAAGGCCTATAGTTTACGCGAGTGCAGATCCATGGCTTAACATCATTATTATGAACTATACATAAATATTCATATCCACTTCAACTGCATTCGGAGAAGTTAACCCTGTCACCTCCACATACCATGAAGGCCGAGAGTTCACGCGAGAACAGATCCATGGCTTTACATCCTTATTATGAATAATACATATATATTCATATCCACTTCAACTGCACTCGAGGAAGCAAATCCTATCACTTCCAAATACGATGAAGGCCTATAGTTTACTCATATACAGATCCATTGATTCACATCTTTATCATAAATTATACATATATATACATATATTTTTTTTAATTGCACTCGAAAAAGCAAACCCTATCCATTCAACATACCATGAAGGCCGATAGTATGAGCAAGTACAGATCTATGGATTTACATCATTATTATGAATTATACATATATATTCATATCCACTTACACTGCACTCGTAAAAGCAAACCCTGTCACCCTCACATACCATTAAGGCCGATAGTTCACGCGAGTGCAGATCCATGGATTTACATCATTATTATGAACTATACATAAATATTCATATCCACTTCAACTGCATTCGAAAAAGCACACCCCATCACCTCCACATACCATGAAGGCCGATTGTTCACGCGAATACAGATCCATGGCTTTACATCATTATTATGATGTATACATATATATATTCATATCCACTTAAACTGCACACGAAGAAGCGATTCCTGTCACCTCCACATACCATGGAGGCTTATAGTTTACGCGAGAACAGAATCATGGCTTTACATCCGTATTAGGAAGTATACATATATATTCATATCCACTCCAACCGCACTCGAAGAAGCAAACCCTGTCACCTCCAAATACTATGAAGGCCGATAGTTGAAGCGAGTACAGATCTATGTATTTACATCATTATTATGAATTTAACATATATATTCATATTACCTTCCACTGCACTCGTAAAAGCAAACCCTGTCACCCCCACATACCATGAAGCCGATAGTTTACGCGAGTACAGATCCATGGATTTACATCATTATTATGAAGTATACATATATATTCATATCCACTTCAACTGCATTCGTAAAAGCAAACCCTATCACTTCCACATACCTTGAAGGCCTATAGTTTACGCGAGTACAGATCCATGGATTTACATCATTATTATGAATTATACATTTATATTCATATCCACTATAACTGCAGTCGTAGAAGTTAACCCTGTCACCTCCACATACCATGAAGGCCGAGAGTTCACGCAAGTACAGATCCATGGCTTTACATCCTTATTATGAATAATACATATATATTCATATCCACTTCAACTGCACTCGAGAAAGCAAATCCTATCACCTCCAAATACGGTAAAGGCCTATAGTTTACGCAAATACAGATCCATGGATTCACAATTTTTTTTATAAATTATACATATATATTTATATATTTTTTTTAACTACACTTGAAAAAGCAAACCTTATCACCTCAACATACCATAAAGGCCGATAGTTTGAGCAAGTACAGATCTATGGATTTACATCATTATTATGAATTATACATATATATTCATGTCCACTTCAACTGCACTCGAAAAAGCAAACCCTATCACCTCCACATACAATGCAGGCCGATGGTTCACGCGAGTACAGATTCATGGATTTACATCCGTATTATAAAGTTTACACATATATTCATATCCACTCCAACTGCACCCGTATAAGCAAACCGTGTCACCTCCAAATACTATAAGGCCGATATTTAAAAAAGTACAGATATATGGATTTACATCATTAGTTTGAAGTATACATATATATTCATATCCACTTCAACTGCTCTTGTAAAAGCAAACCCTATCACTTCCACATACCTTGAAGGCCTATAGTTTACGCGAGTGCAGATCCATGGCTTAACATCATTATTATGAACTATACATAAATATTCATATCCACTTCAACTGCATTCGGAGAAGTTAACCCTGTCACCTCCACATACCATGAAGGCCGAGAGTTCACGCGAGAACAGATCCATGGCTTTACATCCTTATTATGAATAATACATATATATTCATATCCACTTCAACTGCACTCGAGGAAGCAAATCCTATCACTTCCAAATACGATGAAGGCCTATAGTTTACTCATATACAGATCCATTGATTCACATCTTTATCATAAATTATACATATATATACATATATTTTTTTTAATTGCACTCGAAAAAGCAAACCCTATCCATTCAACATACCATGAAGGCCGATAGTATGAGCAAGTACAGATCTATGGATTTACATCATTATTATGAATTATACATATATATTCATATCCACTTACACTGCACTCGTAAAAGCAAACCCTGTCACCCTCACATACCATTAAGGCCGATAGTTCACGCGAGTGCAGATCCATGGATTTACATCATTATTATGAACTATACATAAATATTCATATCCACTTCAACTGCATTCGAGAAAGCACACCCCATCACCTCCACATATCATGAAGGCCGATTGTTCACGCGAATACAGATCCATGGCTTTACATCCGTATTAGGAAGTATACATATATATTCATATCCACTCCAACCGCACTCGAAGAAGCAAACCCTGTCACCTCCAAATACTATGAAGGCCGATAGTTGAAGCGAGTACAGATCTATGTATTTACATCATTATTATGAATTTAACATATATATTCATATTACCTTCCACTGCACTCGTAAAAGCAAACCCTGTCACCCCCACATACCATGAAGCCGATAGTTTACGCGAGTACAGATCCATGGATTTACATCATTATTATGAATATACATATATATTCATATCCACTTCAACTGCATTCGTAAAAGCAAACCCTATCACTTCCACATACCTTGAAGGCCTATAGTTTACGCGAGTACAGATCCATGGATTTACATCATTATTATGAATTATACATTTATATTCATATCCACTATAACTGCAGTCGGAGAAGTTAACCCTGTCACCTCCACATACCATGAAGGCCGAGAGTTCACGCAAGTACAGATCCATGGCTTTACATCCTTATTATGAATAATACATATATATTCATATCCACTTCAACTGCACTCGAGAAAGCAAATCTTATCACCTCCAAATACGGTAAAGGCCTATAGTTTACGCAAATACAGATCCATGGATTCACAATTTTTTTTATAAATTATACATATATATTTATATATTTTTTTTAACTGCACTTGAAAAAGCAAACCTTATCACCTCAACATACCATAAAGGCCGATAGTTTGAGCAAGTACAGATCTATGAATTTACATCATTATTATGAATTATACATATATATTCATGTCCACTTCAACTGCACTCGTAAAAGCAAACCCTATCACCTCCACATACAATGCAGGCCGATGGTTCACGCGAGTACAGATTCATTGATTTACATCCGTATTATAAAGTATACACATATATTCATATACACTCCAACTGCACCCGTATAAGCAAACCGTGTCACCTCCAAATACTATAAGGCCGATATTTTAAGAAGTACAGATATATGGATTTACATCATTATTATGAAGTATACATATATATTCATATCCACTTCAACTGCAACCGTAAAAGCAAACCCTATCACATCCACATACCTTGAAGGCATATAGTTTACGCAAATAGAGATACATGGATTCACATCTTTATCATAAATTATAAATATATATTCGTATATTTTTTTTAATTGCACTCGAAAAAGCAAACCCTTTCCATTCAACATACCATAAAGGCCGATAGTTTAAGCAAGTACAGATCTATGGATTTACATCTTTATTATGAATTATACATATATATTCATATCCACTTACACTGCACTCGTAAAAGCAAACCCTGTCACCCTAACATACCATGAAGGCCGATAGTTTACGCGAGTGCAGATCCATGGATTTACATCATTATTATGAACTATACATAAATATTCATATCCACTTCAACTGCATTCGAAAAAGCACACCCCATCACCTCCACATACCATGAAGGCCGATTGTTCACGCGAATACAGATCCATGGCTTAACATTATTATTATGATGTATACATATATATATTCATATCCACTTCAACTGCACACGAAGAAGCGATTCCTGTCATCTCCACATACCATGGAGGCTTATAGTTTACGCGAGAACAGATTCATGGCTTTACATCCGTATTAGGAAGTATAAATATATATTCATATCCACTCCTACTGCACTCGAAAAAGCAAACCCTGTCACCTCCAAGTACTATGAAGGCCGATAGTTAAAGCGAGTACAGATCTATGTATTTACATCATTATTATGAATTTAACATATATATTCATATTACCTTCCACTGCACTCGTAAAAGCAAACCCTGTCACCCCCACATACCATGAAGGCCGATAGTTTACGCAAGTACATATCCATGTCTTTACATTAAAAATATGAATTATACATATATATTTATATCCACTTCATCTGCATTCGAAAAAGCGAACCCTGTCACTTTCATATACCATGAAGGCCGATAGTTTACGCGAGTACAGATCCATGGATTTAAATAATTATTATGAATTATTCATAAATATTCATAATTACTTCAACTGCTCTCGGAAAACAAAACCCTGTCACCTCCACATAACATGAAGGCCGATAATTCACGCTAGTACAGATCTATGTATTTTCATCAGTATTATGAAGTATACACTAATATATTCATATCCACTCCAACTGCACTCCTAAAAGCAAACTCTATCATTTCCACATACCTTGAAGGCCTATAGTTTACGCGAGTACAGATCCATGAATTTACATCATTATTATGAATAATACATTCATATTCATATCCTCTTCAACTGCATTCGGAGAAGTTAACCCTGTCACCTTCACATACCTTGAAGGTCGATAGTTCACGCGAGTACAGATCCATAGCTTTACATCATTATTATGAATTATACATGAATATTCATATCCACTCTAACTGCATTTGAGAAACCAAACCCTGTCACCTTCACATACAATGAAGTTCTATAGTTTACTCTAGAACAAATCCATGGCTTCACATTATTCTTATGAATTATACATATATATTCAAATCCACTTCAACTGCACTCGAAAAAGCAAACACCATCACCTCCACATACCATGAAGACCTATAATTTACGCAAGTACAAATTCATGGTTTTACATAATTATTATGATGTAAACAAATATATTCATATCCACTTCAACTGCATTCGAAGAAGCAAACACTGTCACCTCCACATATAATGAAGTCCGATAGTTCAGACGAGTACAGATTAATGAATATATATCATTATTAAGAAGTATACATATATATTTAAATTTACTTCAAATGCATTCGAAGAAGCAAACCCTGTAACCTTTAAATACCATCTAGGCCGATAATGTACGCTAGTACAGATCCATGGATTTACATTAATATTATGAAGTATACATATTTATTCATATCCACTTCAACTGCACGCAAAGAATCGGATACTGTCACCTCCACATACCATGAAGGCTTATATTTTACGCGTGTACAGATCCATGGATTTACATCACTAATATGAACTATACATAAATATTCATATCCACTTCAACTGCATTCGAAAAAGCCAACCTATCACCTTCACATATCATGAAGTTTGATAGTATACGCTAGTACAGATCCACGGCTTAACATCATTATTATGAATTATACATTTATATTCATATCCACTTCAACTTCATTCGGAGAAGTTAACCCTGTCACCTCCACATACCATGAAGGCCGATTGTTTACGCGAGTACAGATCAATTGATTCACATCATTATTATGAATTATACATATATATTCATATCCACTTCAACTGCACTCAAAGTAGCAAACACTATCACCTCCACATACCATGAAGGCCGATTGTTTACTCGAGTACAGATTCATGGATTTACATCCGTATTATAAAGTATACACATATATTCATATCCACTCCAACTGCACCCGTATAAGCAAACCGTGTCACCTCCAAATACTATAAGGCCGATATTTAAAAAAGTACAGATATATGGATTTACATCATTATTATGAAGTATACATATATATTCATATCCACTTCAACTGCTCTTGTAAAAGCAAACCCTATCACTTCCACATACCTTGAAGGCCTATAGTTTACGCGAGTGCAGATCCATGGATTTACATCATTATTATGAATTATACATTTATATTCATATCCACTTCAACTGCATTCGGAGAAGTTAACCCTGTCACCTCCACATACCATGAAGGCCGAGAGTTCACGCGAGAACAGATCCATTGCTTTACATCCATATTATGAATAATACATATATATTCATATCCACTTCAACTGCACTCGAGAAAGCAAATCCTATCACTTCCAAATACGATAAAGGCCTATAGTTTACGCATATACAGATTCATGGATTCACATCTTTATCATAAATTATACATATATATTCATATATTTTTTTAAATTGCACTCGAAAAAGCAAACCCTATCCATTCAACATACCATAAAGGCCGATAGTTTAAGCAAGTACAGATCTATGGATTTACATCATTATTATGAATTATACATATATATTCATATCCACTTACACTGCACTCGTAAAAGCAAACCCTGTCACCCTCACATACCATGAAGGCCGATAGTTTACGCGAGTGCAGATCCATGAATTTACATCATTATTATGAACTATACATAAATATTCATATCCACTTCAACTGCATTCGAAAAAGCACACCCCATCACCTCCACATACCATGAAGGCCGATTGTTCACGCGAATACAGATCCATGGCTTTACATCATTATTATGATGTATACATATATATATTCATATCCACTTCAACTGCACACGAAGAAGCGATTCCTGTCACCTCCACATACCATGGAGGCTTATAGTTTACGCGAGAACAGATTCATGGCTTTACATCCGTATTAGGAAGTATACATATACATTCATATCCACTCCAACTGCACTCGAAGAAGCAAACCCTGTCACCTCCAAATAATATGAAGGCCGATAGTTGAAGCGAGTACAGATCTATGTATTTACATCATTATTATGAATTTAACATATATATTCATATTACCTTCCACTGCACTCGTAAAAGCAAACCCTGTCACCCCCACATACCATGAAGCCAATAGTTTACGCGAGTACAGATCCATGGATTTACATCATTATTATGAAGTATACATATATATTCATATCCACTTCAACTGCACTCGTAGAAGCAAACCCTATCACTTCCACATACCTTGGAGGCTTATAGTTTACGCGAGTACAGATCCATGAATTTACATCATTATTATGAATTATACATTTATATTCATATCCACTATAACTGCAGTCGGAGAAGTTAACCCTGTCACCTCCACATACCATGAAGGCCGAGAGTTCACGCAAGTACAGATCCATGGCTTTACATCCTTATTATGAATAATACATATATATTCATATCCACTTCAACTGCACTCGAGGAAGCAAATCCTATCACCTCCAAATACAGTGAAGGCCTATAGTTTACGCAAATACAGATCCATGGATTCACATCTTTATTATAAATTATACATATATATTCATATATTTTTTAACTGCACTCGAAAAAGCAAACCCTATCACCTCAACATATCATAAAGGCCGATAGTTCAAGCAAGTACAGATCTATGGATTTACATCATTATTATGAATTATACATATATATTCATGTCCACTTCAACTGCACTCGAAAAAGCAAACCCAATCACCTCCACATACCATGCAGGCCGATGGTTTACGCGAGTACAGATTCATGGATTTACATCCGTATTATAAAGTATACACATATATTCATTTCCAATCAAACTGCACCCGTATAAGCAAACCGTGTCACCTCCAAATACTATAAGGCCGATATTTTAAGAAGTACAGATATATGGATTTATATCATTATTATGAAGTATACATATATATTCATATCCACTTCAACTGCAACCGTATAAGCAAACCCTATCACATCCACATACCTTGAAGGCATATAGTTTACGCAAATAGAGATCCATGGATTCACATCTTTATCATAAATTATAAATATATATTCATATATTTTTTATAATTGCACTCGAAAAAGCAAACCCTATCCATTCAACATACCATAAAGGCCGATAGTTTAAGCAAGTACAGATCTATGGATTTACATCATTATTATGAATTATACATATATATTCATATCCACTTACACTGCACTCGTAAAAGCAAACCCTGTCACCCTCACATACCATGAAGGCCGAAAGTTTACGCGAGTGCAGATCCATGGATTTACATCATTATTATGAACTATACATAAATATTCATATCCACTTCAACTGCATTCGAAAAAGCACACCCCATCACCTCCACATACCATGAAGGCCGATTGTTCACGCGAATACAGATCCATGGCTTAACATTATTATTATGATGTATACATATATATATTCATATCCACTTCAACTGCACACGAAGAAGCGATTCCTGTCACCTCCACATACCATGGAGGCTTATAGTTTACGCGAGAACAGATTCATGGCTTTACATTCGTATTAGGAAGTATACATATATATTCATATCCACTCCAACTGCACTTGAAAAAGCAAACCCTGTCACCTCCAAGTACTATGAAGGCCGATAGTTGAAGCGAGTACAGATCTATGTATTTACATCATTATTATGAATTTAACATATATATTCATATTACCTTCCACTGCACTCGTAAAAGCAAACCCTGTCACCCCCACATACCATGAAGCCGATAGTTTACGCGAGTACAGATCCATGGATTTACATCATTATTATGAAGTATACATATATATTCATATCCACTTCAACTGCACTCGTAAAAGCAAACCCTATCACTTCCACATACCTTGAAGGCCTATAGTTTACGCGAGTACAGATCCATGAATTTACATCATTATTATGAATTATACATTTATATTCATATCCACTATAACTGCAGTCGGAGAAGTTAACCCTGTCACCTCCACATACCATGAAGGCCGAGAGTTCACGCAAGTACAGATCCATGGATTTACATCATTATTAAGAAGTATACATATATATTTAAATTCACTTCAAATGCATTCGAAGAAGCAAACCCTGTCACCTTTAAATACTATGTAGTCCGATAGTGTACGCGAGTACAGATCCATGGATTTACATCATTATTATGAAGTATACATATATATTCATATCCACTTCAACTGCATTCGAAGTAACAAACCCTGTCACCTCCACATACCATGAAGGCCTATAGTGTACGTGAGTACAGATTCATGGCTTTACATCCGTATTATTATTTATACATATATATTCATATCCACTTCAACTGCACTTAAAAAAGCATTGTCTAACACCTCCACATACCATGTAGGCCGATAGTTCACGCAAGTACTGATTCATGGATTTACATTCGTATTATAAAATATACAAATATATTCATATCCACTCCAACTGCACTTGTATAAGCAAACCCTGTCACCCTCCTCATACTCTAAAGGCCGATAGTTTAAGCGAGTACAGGTCTATGGATTTACATCATTTTAATGAATTTAAAATTTATATTCATATTACCTTACACTGCACTCGTAAAAGCAAACCCTTTCACCCCCCTATACCATGAAGGCCGATAGTTTACGCGAAAGCAGATTCATGGATTTACATCATTATTATGAACTATACATAAATATTCATATCCACTTCAACTGCATTTGAAAAAGCACACCTTATCACCTCCACATACCATGAAGGCCGATTGTTCACGCGAATACAGATTCATGGCTTTACATCCGTATTAGGAAGCTCACATATATATTCATATCCACTTCAACTGCACTCGAAGAAGCAATCCCTGTCACTTCCAAATACTATGAAGGCCGATAGTTGAAGCGAGTACAGATCTATGTATTTACATCAGTATTATGAAGCATACATATATATTCATATCCACTTCAACTGCACTCGAATAAGCAAACCCTATTACTTTCACATAACATGAAGGCCGATAGTTTACGCGAGTACAGATCCATGGATTTAAATCATTATTATGAAATATTCATAAATATTCATATCCACTTCAACTGCTCTCGAAAAACAAAACCCTGTCACCTCCACATAACATGAAGGCCGATAATTCACGCTAGTACAGATCTATGTATTTACATCAGTATTATGAAGTATACACAAATATATTTATATCCACTCCAACTGCACTCCTAAAAGCAAACTCTATCACTTCCACATACCATGAAGGCCTATAGTTTACGCGAGTACAGATCCATGAATTTACATCATTATTATGAATTATACATTCATATTCATATCCTCTTTAACTGCACTCGGAGAAGTTAACCCTGTCACCTCCACATACCATGAAGGCCGGGAGTTCACGCGAGTACAGATCCATGGCTTTACATCATTATTATGAATTATTCAAATATATTCATGTCCACTTCAACTGCACTCGAAAAAGCAAACCCAATCACCTCCACATACCATGAAGGCCATAGTTTACGCGAGTACAAATCCATGGCTTTACATCATTATTATGAAATATACATATATATATTCATATCCACTTTAACTGCATTCGAAAAAGCAAACCCCATCACCTCCACATAACATGAAGGCCTATAGTTTTCGCGAGTACAGATCCATGGCTTCGCATCATTATTATGAAGTATACATATATATTAATATCCACGTAAAACGCACTCGAATGAGCAAACCATGTCACCTCCACATTCCATGAAGGCCTATAGTTTTCGCGAGTGAATATTCATGACTTCACATCAATATTATGAATTATTATTATGTATTCATATGCACTTCAACTGCACTCGATGAAGCAAACTCTGTCTCTTTCACATGCCATGAAGGCCTAAAGTTTACGCGAGTACAGATTCATGGATTTACATCATTATTATGAAGTATACATATATATTCATATTCACTTGAACAGCACTCAAATGACCAAACTATGTCATCTTCACACCCCATGAAGGCCTATTGATAACGCGCGTTCAGATCCATGGATTTACATCATTATTATGAAGTATACATATATAATAACATCCACTTCAACTGAACTTGTAAAAGCAAACACTGTCACCTCCACATACCATGAAGACCTATAGTTTACGCTACTACAAATCCAAGTATTCACATCATTATTATGAATTATACATATATATCATCATATCCACTCCAACTTCACTCGAAGAAGCAAACTCTGTCACCTTCACGTACCATGAAGACCGATAGTTCACGCAAATTTAGATCCAAGACTTTACATCATTATCATGAAGTATACATATATATTTATATCCACTTTATCTGCAGTCGATGTAACAAACCCTGTCACCTTTACATGCCATGAATGGCGATCGTTTACGCGTGTACAGATTCATGGATTTACATAAATATTATGAAGTAAACATATATATTCATATTCTCAATAACTGCATTCGTAGTATAAAACACTGAAAACCTAAACATACCATGAAGCTGATAGTTCACTCGAGTACAGATTCATGGCTTGACAACATTATTATGAAGTATGCACATATATTCAAATCCACTTGAACAGCACTTCAATGACCAAACCATGTCACCTTCAAACACCATGAAGGCCGAGAGTTTACGCGAGGACAGATCCATGGATTAACATCATAATTATGATGTTTACATATATATTCATATCCACCCCAACTGCACACATAAAAGCAAACCTTGTCACCTCCACATACCATGAAGGCCTGAAGTTTACGCGAATACAGACTCATGGATTTAAATCGTTATTCTGAAGTATACATATATATTCATATCCACTTCAACTGCACTCGAAGAAGCGAACCCTGTCTACTCCACATATCATGAAGGCCGATTGTTCACGCTAGTACTGTTCCATGGATTTACATCATTATTATGAATAATACATATATATTCATATCCACTTCTACTGCACTCTAAAAAGCAAACCCACTCACATTCACATACTTTGAAGACTGAACGTTTACGCGAGTACAGATTAATTGCTTTACATCCGTATTACGAAGTATACATATATGTTCATTTCCACACCAACTGCACTTGTATAAGCTAACACTGTCACCTCCACATACCATATAGACCGATAGTTAACGCGAGTACAGATTCATGGATTTACATCATTATTATGAAAGATACATATATATTCATATCCACTTGAACTGCACCCGAAGAAGCAAACCCTGTAACCTCCACATACCATGAAGACCTATAGTTTACGCGAGTAAAGAATTATGGATTTACATCAATAATATGAAGTATACATATAACTTTATATCCACTTCAACTGCACTCGAGAAATCAAACCCTGTAACCTCCACATACCATGAAGGCCGAAAGTTTACGCTAGTACAGATTCATGGCATTACAACATCATTATGATTTATACATATATATTCATATCCACAGTAACTGCTCTCGGATTAAAAAACCCTGTCACCTCCACATACAATGGAGGCCGATAGTTTACGCGCGTACAGATTCAGAGATTCAGATCATTATTATGAAGTATACATATATAGTTATATCCACAATAACTGCACTCGAATAAGCAAACCATGAAACCTCCACACACCATGAAGGTCGATAGTTTGCGCGAGTACAGCACCAGGGATTAATATCAATAATATGAATTATACATATATATTTATATCCTCTTCAACTGCATTCCAAGAAGCAAACTTTGTCACCTCCAGATACCATGAAGGCCCATAGTTAACCGAGAACAGATTCATGGCTTTACACCATCATTAAAATTTATACATATATATTCATATCCCCTTAAACTGCAATCGAAAAACAAAACACTGCCGCCTCTATATAACATGAAGTCCGACAGTTTACGCAAGTACAGATCTATGGATTTACATCATTATTATGAAATATACATATATATATTCATAATCACTACAAATGCCTTCGAAGAAGCAAACCCTGTCACCTCCACATACCATAAAGGCCGACAGTTAACGCGAGTACAGATCCATGGATTTTCATCATTAATATGAATTATGCATATATATCCATCTAATTTACAACTGCATTCGAAGAAGCAAACCCTGTCACCTTCACATACCATGAATGCCTATAGTTTACGCGAGTACAGATTCATGGATTTCCATCCGTATGATGAAGTTTACATATAAATTTATATCCACTTCAACTGCACTAGAGAAAGCAAACCCTGATACCTCCACATACCATGAAGGCCGATAGTTTACGCGAGTACAGTTTCATTGATTTAGATCATTATTATGAAGTATACATATATATTTATATCCACAATAGCTTCACTCGAATTAGAAAACCCTGAAACATCCACATGCCATGAAGGCCGATAGTTTACGCGAGTAAAGATTCATGGATTCACATCATTATTAAGAAGTATACATATATATTCATATACACAATAAATGCATTTTAAGTAGAAAACCCTTAAACTTAACATACCGTGAAGGCCTTTAGTTAACACGAGTACAGATTCATGGCTTCACACCATCATTAAGATATATACATATATATTCATATCCACTTTAACTGCAATCGAAAAAGCAAACACTGTCACCTCTACATACCATGAAGGCCGGCAGTTTACGCGAGTACAGATCCATGGATTTTCATCATTAATATTAATTATACATATATATCCATCTACACTTCAACAGCATTCGAAGAAGCAAACTCTGTCACCTCCACATACCATGAATGCCTATAGTTTACGCCAGTACAGATCCATGGATTAACATCATTATTATGAATTATGCATATATATCCATATACACTTCACCTGCACTCGCAGAAGCAAACCTAGTCACCTCCTGATACCATAAAGTTCGATAGTTTACGCAAGTACAGAATCATGGCTTTACATCATTATTATGATTTATACATATATATTTATATTCACAATAACTGCACGCGGAATAGAAAACCCTGAAAACTCCACATGCCATGGAAGCGAATAGTTTACGCGAGTACAGATTCATGGATTTACATCATTATTATGAATTAAATATATATATTCATATTCACAATAACTGCATTCGAATAAGCTAACCCTGTCACCTCCACATACAATGGAGGCCGATAGTTTACGCGAGTACAGATTCAGAGATTTAGATCATTATTATGAAGTATACATATATAGTTATATCCTCAATAACTGCACTCGAAGTAGAAAATCCTGAAACCACCACATACCATGAAGGTCAATAGTTTGCGCGAGTACAGATCCATGGATTAACATCATTGATATGAATGATACATATATATCCATATACACTATAACTGCACTAGGAGAAGCAAACCCTGTCACCTCCACATACCATGAAGGCCGATAGTTTACGCGAGTACAGATCCACAGCTTCACATTATTATCATGATATATATAAATATATATTTATATTCGCTTTGATTGCACTTGAAGAAGCGAACTCAGTCACCTTCACATACCATGTTAGCCGATAGTTAACGCGATTACAGATCCATGGATTAACATCACTAATATGAATTATACATATATATCCATATACACTTCACCTGCACTCGTAGAAGCAAACCCAGTCCTCTCCACATACCATGAAGGCCGACAGTTTACGCGAGTACAGATTCATATCTTTACATCATTACTATGATTTATACATATATATTTATATCCACAATAACTGCACGAGGAGTAGAAAACCCTGAAAACTCCACATACCATGAAGGCGAATAGTTTACGCGAGTTGAAATTCATGGCTTTACATCCTATTTATGAAATATACATATATATTCATTTCCACAATAACTGCACTCGAAGAAGCTAACCCTGTCACCTCCACATACAATGGAGGCCGATAGTTTACGCGAGTACAGATTCAGATATTTACATCATTATTATTAAGTATACATATATAGTTATATTCACAATAACTGCACTCAAAGTAAAAAATCCTGAAACCTCCACATACCATGAAGGTCGATATTTTACGCAAGTACAGATCCATGGATTAACATCATTTATAGGAATTATACATATATATCCATATACACTTCAACTGCACTCGCAGAATCAAGCCTAGTCACCTCCACATACCATGAAGGTTGATAGTTGACGCAAGTACAGAATCATGGCTTCACATCATTACTATGATTTATACATATATATTTATATCCACAATAACTGCACAATGAGTAGAAAACCCTGAAAACTCCACATACCATGAAAGCGAATAGTTTACGCGAGTAAAGATCCATGGCTTTACATCATTATTATGAATTATACATATATATTCATATCCACAATAACTGCATTCGAAGAAGCTTACCCTGTCACCTCCACATACAATGAAGGCCGATAGTTTACGCGAGTACAGATACAGAGATTTAGATCTTTATTATGAAGTATACATTTATAGTTATATCCTCAATAACTGCACTCGAATTAGAAAATCCTGAAACCTCCAAATACCATGAAGGTTGATAGTTTGCGCGAGTACACATCCATGGATTATTATCATTAATATGAATTATACATATATATCCATATACACTTCAACTGCATTAGGAGAAGCAAACACAGTCACCTCTACACACCATGAAGGCCGATAGTTTACGCAAGTACAGATCCATAGCTTCACATTATTATCATGATTTATATAAATATATATTTATATCCGCTTCGACTGCACTCGAAAAAGCAAACCCAGTCACCTTCACATACCATGAAGGCCTATAGTTTACGCGAGTACAGATCTTCGGCTTCACATCAATATTATAAATTATACATATATATATTCATATCCACTTCAACTGCAATCAAAAAAGCAAACCCTGTCACATCCAACTTCACTCGAAGAAGCTAACCCTTTCACCTCCGCATACCATGAAGACCGATAGTTTACGCGAGTGCAGATCCATGGCTTCACATCATTATCGATAAATGTATATACATACATTAATATCCACTTCAAATGCAGTATAAAAAGCAAAATTTGTCACCTCCACACACCATGAAGTCCAAAAGATTAGGTCGGTACAGATTCATGTATTTACATCATTATCATGAAATATACAAAAATATATATTGATATCCACTTTAACTGCACTCGAATAAGCAATCATTGTCACATTAATAAACCATGAAGACCGATAGTTTACGCGAGTACAGATCCATGACTTCACATCATTATCATGAAATGTATATGCATACATTCATATACACTCCAACTGCTTTCGAAAAAGTAAATCCTGTCACCTCCACACACCATGAAGGGCGATAATTTACGCGAGTACAGATCCATGGCTTCACATCATTATCACGAAATGTATATACACACAATTATATACACTTTAACTGCTTTCGAAGAAGCAAACCCTCTCACCTCCACATTACATGAAGTCTGATATTTCAAGCGAATACATATCCATGGCTTCACATTATTTTCATGAAATATATATTTACATATATATACATATAAACTTTAACTGAATTTGAAGCAGCAAACTATGTCTCCTCCACACACTATGAATCCCGAAAGTTTACGCGAATACAGATCCATGGCTTCACATCATTATCATGAATTGTCTATACATACATTCATATCCACTTCAACTGCACTCGAAGTAGCAAACCATGTCACCTCCACATACCATGAAGGCTGATATTTCACGCGAATATATATCCATGGCTTCACATCATTTTCATGAAATATATATTTACATATATATACATATAAACTTTAACTGCATTCGAAGAAGCAAACCCTGTTACCTCCACACACCATAAATGCCGAAAGTTTACGCGAGTGCAGATCCATGGCTTCAAATCATTATCATGAAATATATATATTTATTTATATATGCATATAGACCTAAACTGCTTTAAAATAAGCAATCTCTGTCACATCCACATACCATGAAGGCCGATAGTTTACGCGAGTACAGATCCATAGCTTCACATCATTATCATGAAATATATATAAATATATATGCATATCCACTTTAACTGCACTCAAGGAAGCGAACCCTGTCACCTCCACATACTATGAAGGCTGATATTTCACGCAAATATATATCCATGGCTTCACATCATTTTCATGAAATATATACTTACATATATATACATATAAACTTTAACTGCATTCGAAGAAGCAAACCCTGTCACCTCCACACACCATAAATGCCGAAAGTTTACGCGAGTGCAGATCCATGGCTTCAAATCATTATCATGAAATATATATATTTATTTATATATGCATATAGACCTAAACTGCATTCAAATAAGCAATCTCTGTCACATCCACATACAATGAAGGCCGATTGTTTACGCGAGTACAGATCCATAGCTTCACATCATTATCATGAAATATATATAAATATAAATTTATATCCACTCCAACTGCACTCGAAGAAGCAAACCCTGTCACCTCCACATACCATGAATGCTGATAGTTTACGCGAGTACATATCCATGACTTCACATTATTATCATGAAATACATATTTATTTATATATGCATATAGACTTGAACTGCATTCAAATAAGCAAACCCTGTCACATCCAAATATCATGAAGGCCGATAATTTTCCGCAGTTCAGATCTATAGCTTCACATCATTATCATGAAATATATATAAATATATATGCATATCCACTTTAACTGCACTCGAAGAAGCGAACCCTGTCACCTCCACATATTATGAAGGCTGATATTTCACGCGAATATATATCCATGGCTTCACATCATTTTCATGAAATATATATTTACATATATATACATATAAACTTTAACTGCATTCAAAAAAGCAAATTCTGTCACCTACACACACAATGAAGGCCGATAGTTCACGCGAGTACAGATCCATGGTTTCAAATTATTATCATGAAATATATATAAATATATATTCATATTCACTTCTACTACCCTCGAAGAAGAAAACCCTGTCTTCTCCACATACCATGAAGTCTGATAGTTTAGGCGAATACATATCCATGGCTTCACATCATTATCATAAAATAAATATACATATATATTATTATCCACTTCAACTGCACTCGAAAAAGCCAACCCTATAACCTCCAAATACCACGAAGCCCGATTGTTTACGCGAATACATATTCATGGCTTCACATCATTATCATGAAATGTATATACATACATACATATTCACTTCAACTGCACACGAAATAGCAAACTTTGTCACCTCCACATACCATGACGGCCGACAGTTTACGCAAATACAGATTCATGAATTAACATCATTATTATGAAGTATACATATATATTCATACCATATCAACTGCTTTCGCAAAAGCAAACCCTGTCACCTACACATACCATGAACACCGATAGTTTAAGCGAGTACAGATCCATGGCTTCACATTATTATCATAAAATGAATATACATATATATTAATATCCACTTCAACTGCACTCGAAGAAGCATACCCTGTCACCTCCACACACCATGATGGCCGATAGTTTACGCGAGTACAGATCCATGGCTTCACATTATTATCATAAAATAAATATACATATATATTAATATCCACTTCAACTGCACTCGAAGTAGCAATCCCTGTCACCTCCACAGACCATGTAGGCCGATAGTTCACGCAAGTACAGATCCATGGCTTCACATCATTATCATTGAAAAAAAATATACATATATATTAATATCCACTTCAACTGCACTCGAAAAAGCCAACCCTATAACCTCCAAATACCACGAAGCCCGAATGTTTACGCGAATACATATTCATGGCTTCACATCATTATCATGAAATGTATATACATACATTCATATTTACTTCAAGTGCACTCGAAAAAGCAAATCCTGTCACCTCCACACACTATGAAGGACGATAATTCACGCGAGTACAGATCCATGGCTTCACATCATTATCATAAAATAAATATATATATATATTAACATCCCCTTAAACTACACTCGAAAAATCAAACCCAATCACCTCCAAATACTATGAAGCCCGATTAATTACGCGAATACATATTCATGGCTTCACATCATTATCATGAAATGTATATACATACATTCATATACACTTCAACTTATTTCGAAAAAGCAAATTATGTCACCTACACACCATGAAGGCCGATAGATTACGCGAGTAAAGATCCATAGCTTCACATCATTATCATGAAATATATATGAATATATATTCATATTCATTTCAACTGCACACGAAAAAGCAAACCATGTCAGCTCCACACACCATGAAGGCCGATAGTTTACGCGAGTACAGATCCATGGCTTCACATCATTATCATGAAATGCGTAAAAATATGTATTTATATCCACTTTAACTGCACGCGAAAAAGCTAACCCTGTCACTTCCACACACCATGAAGGGCGATAATTTACGCGAGTACAGATCCATGGCTTCACATCATTATCACGAAATGTATATACACACAATTATATACACTTTAACTGCTTTCGAAGAAGCAAACCCTCTCACCTCCACATTACATGAAGTCTGATATTTCAAGCGAATACATATCCATGGCTTCACATTATTTTCATGAAATATATATTTACATATATATACATATAAACTTTAACTGAATTTGAAGCAGCAAACTATGTCTCCTCCACACACTATGAATCCCGAAAGTTTACGCGAATACAGATCCATGGCTTCAAATCATTATCATGAAATATATATATATATATTCATATCCACAAAAACTGCACTCGAAGAAGCAAACCCTGTCACCTCCACATACCATGAAGGCTGATATTTCACGCGAATACATATCCATGGCTTCACATCATTTTCATGAAATATATATTTACATATATATACATATAAACTTTAACTGCATTCGAAAAAGCATATTCTGTCACCTACACACACCATGAAGGCCGATAGTTCACGCGAGTACAGATCCATGGCTTCAAATCATTATCATGAAATATATATAAAAATATATATTCATATCCACTTCAACTTTACTCGAATAAGCAAACCATGTCACCTCCACATACCATGAAGGCTGATAGTTTATGAGAATACATATTCATGGCTTCACATCATTATCATGAAATGTATATACATACAATCATATACATTTCAACTGCTTTTGAAAAAGCAAAACCTGTCACCTTCACACACCATGAAGGCCAAAATTTTACGCGAGGACAGAATCGTGTATTCACATCATTATCATAAAATATAAAATAGTATATATTAATATCCACTTTAACAGCACTCGAATAAGCAATCACTGTCACATCCATATATACCATGAAGGCCGATAGTTTACGCGAGTACAGATCCATGGCTTCACATCATAATCATGAATTGTATAAACACACAATTATATAACCTTTAACTTCATAAGATTAAGCAAACCATGTCACCTCCACATACCATGAAGGCTGATATATTACGCGAATACATATCCATGGCTTCACATCATCATCATGAAATGTATATACACACAATCACATACACTTTAACTGCTTTCGAAAAAGCAAAACCTGTCACCTCCACATACCATGAAGTCTGATATTTCACGCGAATACAGATCCGTGGCTTCACATCATTATCATTAAAATTTATATAAATGAATATTTATATCCACTTTAACTGCACGCGAAATAGCAAACCCTGTCACTTACATACACCATGAAGGGCGATAATTTACGCAAGAACAGATCCATAGCTTCATATAATTATCATGAAATATACAATAATATATAATAATATCCACTTCAACTGCACACGAAAAAGCAAACCCTGTCACCTCCACACACCATGAAGGCCGATAGTTTACGCAAGTACAGATCCATAGCTTCACATAATTATTATGAAATATATATAAATATATATTCATATCCACTTCAACTGCACTCGAAGAAGCAAACCCTCTCACCTCCACATACCATGAATGCCGATAGTTTACGCAAATACAGGTCCATGGCTTTACATCATAATCATGAAATATATATTTATTTACATATGCATATAAACTTAAACTGCATAAGAATAAGCAAACCCTGTCACCTTCACATACCATGAAGGCCGAACGATTACGCTAGTATAGATCCATGGCTTCACATCATTATCATAAAATAAATATACATATATATTATTATCCACTTCAACTTCACTCGAAAAATGAACCTTATCACCTCCAAATACCATGAAGGCTGATAGTTTAAGGGAATACATATTCATGGCTTCACATCATTATCATGAAATGTATATACATACATTCATATCCACTTCAACTGCATTCGAAAAAGCAAATTCTGTCACCTACACACACCATGAAGGCCGATAGTTTACGCAAGTACAGATCCATGGCTTCACATCATTATCATGAAATATAAAATAATATATATTAATATCCACTTTAACTGCACGCGAAATAGCAAACCCTGTCACTTACACACACCATGAAGGGCGATAATTTACGCAAGTACAGATCCATAGCTTCATATAATTATCATGAAATATACAATAATATATAATAAAATCCACTTCAACTGCACACGAAAAAGCAAACCCTGTCACCTCCACACACCATGAAGGCCGATAGTTTACGCAAGTACAGATCCATAGCTTCATTTAATTATCATGAAATATATATAAATATATATTCATATTCACTTCAAATGCACTCAAAGAAGCAAACCCTCTCACCTCCACATACCATGAATGCCGATAGTTTACGCAAATACAGATCCATGGCTTTACATCATAATCATGAATTGTATATACACACAATTATATAAACTTTAACTGCATAAAATTAAGCAAACCCTGTCACCTCCACATACCATGAAGGCTGATAGTTTATGAGAATACATATTCATGGCTTCACATCATTATCATGAAATGTATATACATACAATCATATACATTTCAACTGCTTTTGAAAAAGCAAAACCTGTCACCTTCACACACCATGAAGGCCAAAATTTTACGCGAGGACAGAATCGTGTATTCACATCATTATCATAAAATATAAAATAGTATATATTAATATCCACTTTAACAGCACTCGAATAAGCAATCACTGTCACATCCATATATACCATGAAGGCCGATAGTTTACGCGAGTACAGATCCATGGCTTCACATCATAATCATGAATTGTATAAACACACAATTATATAACCTTTAACTTCATAAGATTAAGCAAACCATGTCACCTCCACATACCATGAAGGCTGATATATTACGCGAATACATATCCATGGCTTCACATCATCATCATGAAATGTATATACACACAATCACATACACTTTAACTGCTTTCGAAAAAGCAAAACCTGTCACCTCCACATACCATGAAGTCTGATATTTCACGCGAATACAGATCCGTGGCTTCACATCATTATCATTAAAATTTATATAAATGAATATTTATATCCACTTTAACTGCACGCGAAATAGCAAACCCTGTCACTTACATACACCATGAAGGGCGATAATTTACGCAAGAACAGATCCATAGCTTCATATAATTATCATGAAATATACAATAATATATAATAATATCCACTTCAACTGCACACGAAAAAGCAAACCCTGTCACCTCCACACACCATGAAGGCCGATAGTTTACGCAAGTACAGATCCATAGCTTCACATAATTATTATGAAATATATATAAATATATATTCATATCCACTTCAACTGCACTCGAAGAAGCAAACCCTCTCACCTCCACATACCATGAATGCCGATAGTTTACGCAAATACAGATCCATGGCTTTACATCATAATCATGAAATATATATTTATTTACATATGCATATAAACTTAAACTGCATAAGAATAAGCAAACCCTGTCACCTTCACATACCATGAAGGCCGATAGTTTACGCAAGTACAGATCCATAGCTTCACATAATTATTATGAAATATATATAAATATATATTCATATCCACTTCAACTGCATTCGAAAAAGCAAATTCTGTCACCTACACACACCATGAAGGCCGATAGTTTACGCAAGTACAGATCCATGGCTTCACATCATTATCATGAAATATAAAATAATATATATTAATATCCACTTTAACTGCACGCGAAATAGCAAACCCTGTCACTTACACACACCATGAAGGGCGATAATTTACGCAAGTACAGATCCATAGCTTCATATAATTATCATGAAATATACAATAATATATAATAAAATCCACTTCAACTGCACACGAAAAAGCAAACCCTGTCACCTCCACACACCATGAAGGCCGATAGTTTACGCAAGTACAGATCCATAGCTTCATTTAATTATCATGAAATATATATAAATATATATTCATATCCACTTCAAATGCACTCAAAGAAGCAAACCCTCTCACCTCCACATACCATGAATGCCGATAGTTTACGCAAATACAGATCCATGGCTTTACATCATAATCATGAATTGTATATACACACAATTATATAAACTTTAACTGCATAAAATTAAGCAAACCCTGTCACCTCCACATACCATGAAGGCTGATATATTACGAGAATACAGATCCATGGCTTCACATCATCATCATGAAATGTATATACACACAATTACATACACTTTAACTGCTTTCGAAAAACCAAACCCTGTCACCTCCACATACCATGAAGGCTGATATATTACGAGAATGCAGATCCATGGCTTCACATCATCATCATGAAATGTATATACACACAACTATATACACTTTAACTGCTTTCGAAGAAGCAAACCCTGTCACCTCCACATACCATGAAGGCTGATATATTACGAGAATACAGATCCATGGCTTCACATCATCATCATGAAATGTATATACACACAATTACATACACTTTAACTGCTTTCGAAAAACCAAACCCTGTCACCTCCACATACCATGAAGGCTGATATATTACGAGAATGCAGATCCATGGCTTCACATCATCATCATGAAATGTATATACACACAACTATATACACTTTAACTGCTTTCGAAGAAGCAAACCCTGTCACCTCCACATACCATGAAGGCTGATATATTACGAGAATACAGATTCATGGCTTCACATCATTTTCATGAAATATATATTTACATATATATACATATAAACTTTAACTGCATTCGAATAAGCAACTTCTGTCACCTACACACACCATGAAGGCCGATAGTTCACGAGAGTACAGATCCATGGCTTCCAATCATTATCATGAAATATATATATCTATATATTCATATCCACTTCAACTACATTAGAAAAAGGAAACACTGTCAGCTCCACAGACCATGGAGGCCAATACTTTACGCAAATACATATCCATGGATTCACATCATTATCATGAAATGTATATACATACATTCATATCCACTTCAACTGCAATCGAAGAAGCAAACCCTGTCACATCCACACACCATGAAGGCCGATAGTTTACGCGAGTACAGATCCATGGCTTCACATTATTATCATAAAATAAATATACATATATATTAATATCCACTTCAACTGCATTCGAAAAAGCAAATTCTGTCACCTACACACACCATGAAGGCCGATAGTTTACGCGAGTACAGATCCATGGCTTTACATCATTATCATGAAATATAAAATAATATATATTAATATCCACTTTAACTGCACGCGAAATAGCAAACCCTGTCACCTCCACACACCATGAAGGGCGATAATTTACGCAAGTAAAGATCCATAGCTTCATTTATTTATCATGAAATATATATAAATATATATTCATATCCACTTCAACTGCACTCGAAGAAGCAAACCCTCTCACCTCCACATACCGTGAATGTCGATAGTTTACGCAAATACAGATCCATGGCTTTACATCATAATCATGAATTGTATATACACACAATTATATAACCTTTAACTGCATAAGATTAAGCAAACCCTGTCACCTCCACATACCATGAAGGCTGATATATTACGCGAATACATATCCATGGCTTCACATCATCATCATGAAATGTATATACACACAATCACATACACTTTAACTGCTTTCGAAAAAGCAAAACCTGTCACCTCCACATACCACGAAGTCTGATATTTCACGCGAATACAGATCCGTGGCTTCACATCATTATCATGAATTGTCTATACATACATTCATATTCACTTTAACTGCACTCGAAAAAGCGAACACTGTCACCTTCAAATACCATGAAGGCATATATTTCACGCGAATACATATCCATGGCTTCACATCATTTTCATGAAATATATATTTACATATATATACATATTAACTTTAACTGCATTCGAATAAGCAACTTCTGTCACCTACACACACCATGAAGGCAGATAGTTCACGAGAGTACAGATCCATGGCTTCAAATCATTATCATGAATTATTTATATCTATATATTCATATCCACTTCAACTACATTGGAAAAAGGAAACACTGTCACCTCCACAGACCATGGAGGCCGATACTTTACGCGAATACAGATCCGTGGATTCACATCATTATCATGAAATGTATATACATACATTCATATCCACTTCAACTGCACTCGAAGAAGCAAACCCTGTCACTTTCAAACACCATGAACGCCGATAGTTCACGCAAGTACAGATCTATAGTTTCACATCATTATCATGATATATATATAAATATGTATTCATATCCACTTTAACTGCACGCGAAAAATCAAACCCTGTCACCTCCATATATCATGAAGGTCGATAGTTTACGCGAGAACAGATCTATAGCTTTATATCATTATCATGAAATATATATTATATATATTCATATCCACTTTAACTGCACTCGAAAAAGCAAACCCTGTCACCTCTATATAGCATTAATGCCGATAGTTTACGCTAGTACATATCCATTACTTCACATCATTATCATGAAATATATATTTATTTATATATGCAAATAGACTTAAACTGCATTCGAAATATCAATCCCTGTCAAATCCACATACTATGAAGGCCGATAATTTACGGTAGCACAGATCCATAGCTTCACATCATTATCATGAAATATATATAAATAAATATTCATATCCACTGTAACTGCACTCGAAGAAGCGAACCCTGTCACCTCCACATACCATGAAGGCTGATATTTCACGCCAATATATATCCATGGCTTCACATCATTTTCATGAAATATATATTCACATATATATACATATAAACTTTAACTGCATTCGAAAAAGCAAATTCTGTCACCTACACGCACCATGAAGGCCGATAGTTAACGCGAGTACAGATTCATGAATTAACATCATTATTATGAATTATACAAATATAATCATATCCCCATCAACTGCATTTAAAGAAGCTAACCCTGTCACCTCCACATACTATGATAGCCGATAGTTTAAGCGAGTAACGATCCATGGCTTCAAATCGTTATCATGAAATATATATAACTATATATTCATATCCACTTCAACATCACTCGAAGAAGCTAACCCTGTCTCCTTCACATACAATGAAGTCTGAAAGTTTAAGCGAATACATATCCATGGCTTCACATCATTATCATGAAATGTATATACATACATTCATATTCACTTCAACTGCACTCGAAAAAGCAAACTATATCACCTCCACACACTATGAAGGCCGATAGTTTACGCGAGTACAGATTCATGAATTAACATCATTATTATGAATTATACATATATTTTTATATCCTCAACAAATGCATTCGAAGAAGCTAACCCTGTCACCTCCACATGCCATGAAGTCCGATAGTTCAAGCGAGTACAGATCCATAGCTTCATATCATTATCATGAAATATTTATAATTATATATTTATATCCACTTCAAACGCACTATAAAAATCAAACCCTGTCACCTCCTTATACCATGATGGTCGAAAGTTTACGCGAGTACAGATTCATGGCTTTCTATTATTATTTTGAATTATCAACCTATATTAATATCCACTTCAACCGCACTCAAGAAAGCAAACCCTGTCACGTTCACACACCATTAAGGCGGACAGTTTACGCGAGTACAGATTCATGGATTTACATCATTATCATGATATATATAAGAATATATATTATTATCCACTTTAACTGCACTCGAAAAAGCGAACCTTGTCTTCTCCACACACCATGAAGGCCGATAGTTTACCCGAATACAGATCCATGGCTTCACATCATTATCATAAAATAAATATAGATATATATTAAAATCCACTTCAACTGCATTTAAAGAAGCAAAGCCTGTCACCTCCACACACTATGAAGGCCGATAGTTTTCGCGAATACATATTCATGGCTTCACATGTTTATCATGAAATGTATATACATTCATTCATAACCACTTCAACAGCACTCGACGAAGCAAACCCTGTCACCTCCACACACCATGAAGGTCGATAGTTTTCGCGAATACATATTCATGGCTTCACATGTTTATCATGAAATGTATATACATTCATTCATATACACTTCAACAGCACTCGACGAAGCAAACCCTGTCACCTCCACATACCATGAAGTCCGATAGTTCAAGCGAATATTTATCCATGGCTTCACATCCTTATCATGAAATGTATATACATACATTCATATTCACTTCAAATGAACTAGAAAAAGCAAACCCCGTCACCTCCACACACCATGAAGGCCGATAGTTAACGCGAGTACAGATCCATAGCTACACATCATTATCATGAATTATATATGAATGTATATTTATATCCACTTTAACTGCACTCGAATAAGCTATCCCTGTCACCTCCACATACCATGAATGCCGATAGTTTACGCGAGTACAGATCCATGGCTTTACATCATTATCACGAAATATATATCTATTTATATGTGCATATAGACCTAAACAGCATTCGAATAAGCAAACCCTGTCACCTCCACATACCATGAAGGCCGATCGTTTACGCGAATACAGATCCATGACTTTACATCATTATCATGAACTATATATTTATTTATTTATGCATATAAACTTAAACTGCATTCGAATAAGCAAACCCTGTCACCTCCACATACTATGAAGGCCGATAGTTCACGCTAGTACAGATTCATGAATGAACATCATTATTATGAATTATACATATATTTTTATATCCTCATCAAATGCATTCGAAAAAGCTTACCCTGTCACCTCCACATACCATGAAGTCCGATAGTTCAAGCGAGTACAGATCCATAGCTTCATATCATTATCATGAAATATTTATAAATATATATTTATATCCACTTCAAACGCACTATAAAAATCAAACCCTGTCACCTCCTTATACCATGATGGTCGATAGTTTACGCGAGTACAGATTCATGGCTTTCTATAATTATTAGAAATTATCAACCTATATTAATATCCACTTCAACCGCACTCAAGAAAGCAAACCCTGTCACGTTCACACACCATTAAGGCGGACAGTTTACGCGAGTACAGATTCATGGATTTACATCATTATCATGATATATATAAGAATATATATTATTATCCACTTTAACTGCACTCGAAAAAGCGAACCTTGTCTTCTCCACACACCATGAAGGCCGATAGTTTACCCGAATACAGATCCATGGCTTCACATCATTATCATAAAATAAATATAGATATATATTAAAATCCACTTAAACTGCATTTAAAGAAGCAAAGCCTGTCACCTCCACACACTATGAAGGCAGATAGTTTTCGCGAATACATATTCATGGCTTCACATGTTTATCATGAAATGTATATACATTCATTCATATCCACTTCAACAGCACTCGACAAAGCAAACCCTGTCACCTCCACACACCATGAAGGTCGATAGTTTACGCGAGTACAGATCCATGGCTTCACATCATTATCATGAAATATATATGAATATTTATTCATATCCATATCAACAGGTCTCGAAGAAGCAAACCCTGTCGCCTCCACATACCATGAAGTCTAATATTTCAAGCGAATACATATCCATGGCTTCACATCATTATCATGAATTGTATATACATACATTCATATCCACTTTAACTGCCTTCGAAGTAGCAAACTCTGTCACCTGCACACACCATAAAGTCTGATATTTTTCAAGCGAATACATATCCATGGCTTCACATTATTTTAATAGAATATCTATTTACATATAAATACATATAAACTTTAACTGCATTAGAATAAGCAAACCCTGTCACCTTTACATACCATGAATGCCGATCGTTCACGCTAGTACAGATCCATGGCTTCACATCATTATCATGAAATATATATGAATATTTATTCGTATCCACTTCAACAGCTCTCGAAGAAGCAAACCCTCTCAACTCCACATACCATGAAGGCTGATAGTTTACGAGAATAGATATCCATGGCTTCACATCATTATCATGAAATATATATTTATATATATTCATATCCACTTCAACAGCACTCGAAGAAGCAAACACTGTCACCTACACACACCATGAAGTTCGATAGTTCACGCGAATATTTATCCATGGCTTCACATCATTTTCATGAAATGTATATACATACATTCATATTCACTTAAAATGAACTAGAAAAAGCAAACCCTGTCACCTCCACACACCATGAAGGCCGATAGTTAACGCGAGTACAGATCCAGAGCTTCACATCATTATCATGAAATATATATAAATGTATATTCATATCCACTTTAACTGCACTCGAATAAGCTAACCCTGTCACCTTCACATACCATGAATGCCGATAGTTTAAGCGATTACAGATCCATGGCTTTACATCATTATCACGAAATATATATCTATTTATATGTGCATATAGACCTAAACAGCATTCGAATAAGCAAACCCTGTCACCTCCACATACCATGAAGGCCGATCGTTTACGCGAATACAGATCCATGACTTTACATCATTATCATGAAATATATATTTATTTATATATGCATATAAACTTAAACTGCATTCGAATAAGCAAACCCTGTCACCTCCACATACTATGAAGGCCGATAGTTCACGCTAGTACAGATCCATGGCTTCACATCATTTTCATGAAATATATATATTCACATATATATACATATAAACTTTAACTGCATTAGAATAAGCAAAACCTGTCACTCCCACATACCATGAAGGCCGATCGTTTACGCTAGTACAGATCCATGACTTCACATCATTATCATGAAATGTATGTACACACAATTATATACACTTTAACTGCTTTCGAAGAAGCAAACCCTATCACCTCCACATACCATGTAGGCTGATAGTTTACGCGAATACATATCCATGGCTTCACATTATTATCATGAATTGTCCATACATAAATTCATATCCACTTTAACTGCATTTGAAGCAGCAAACCCTTTCACCTCCACATACCATGAAGGCCGATAGTTCACGCGAATACATATCCATGGCTTCACATCATCATCATAAAATAAATATACATATATATATATTTATATCCACTTCAACTGCACTCAAAGAAGCAAACCGTGTCACCTCCACAAACTATGAAGGCAGATAGTTTTCGCGAATACATATCCATGGCTTCACATCCTTATCATGAAATGTATATACATTCATTCATATACACTTCAACTGCTTTCGAAAAAAGCAAACCCTGTCACCTCCACACACCATGAAGACCGATAGTTTACGCGAGTACAGATCCATGGCTTCACATCATTATCACGAAATATATATTTATATATATTCATATCCACTTCAGCAGCACTCGAAGAAGCAAACACTGTCACCTAAACACACCATGAAGGTCGATAGTTTACGCGAATATTTATCCACGGCTTCACATCATTATCATGAAATGTATATACATACATTCATATCCACTTTAACTGCACTAAATGTAGCAAACTCTGTCACCTCCACACACCATGAAGTCTGATATTTCAAGCGAATACATATCCATGGCTTCACATTAATTTCATGAAATATATATTTACATATAAATACATATAAACTTTAACTGCATTCGAAGCAGCAAACCCTGTCACTTCCAATTACCATGAAGGCCGATAAATTTCGCGAAAACATATCCATGACTCCACATCTTTATCAGGAAATGTATATACATTCATTCATATACACTTCAACTGCTTTCGAAAAAGCAAATTCTGTCACCTCCACACACCATGAAGGCTGATAGTTTACGCGAGTAAAGATCCATGGCTTTACATCATTATCATGAAATATATATTTATATTTATTCATATACACTTAAACAGCACTCGAAGAAGCAAACACTGTCACCTAAACACACCATGAAGGTCGATAGTTTACGAGAATACATATCCATGGCTTCACATTTCTATCATGAATTGTCTATACTAAAATTAATATCCACTTTAACTGCATTCGAAGTAGCAAACCCTGTCACCTCCACATACCATGAAGTCTGATATTTGAAGCTAATACATATCCATGACTTTACATCATTATCATGAAATATATATTTACATATATATACATATAAACTTTAACTGCATTCGAAGCAGCAAACCCTGTCACTTCCAATTACCATGAAGGCCGATAAATTTCGCGAAAACATATCCATGACTCCACATCTTTATCAGGAAATGTATATACATTCATTCATATACACTTCAACTGCTTTCGAAAAAGCAAATTCTGTCACCTCCACACACCATGAAGGCTGATAGTTTACGCGAGTAAAGATCCATGGCTTTACATCATTATCATGAAATATATATTTATATTTATTCATATACACTTAAACAGCACTCGAAGAAGCAAACACTGTCACCTAAACACACCATGAAGGTCGATAGTTTACGCGAATATTTATCCACGGCTTCACATCATTATCATGAAATGTATATACATACATTCATATTCACTTAAAATGAACTAGAAAAAGCAAACCCTGTCACCTCCACACACCATGAAGGCCTATATTTTACGCGAGTACAGATCCATAGCTTCACATCATTATCATGAAATATATATAAATGTATATTCATATCCACTTTAAATGCACTCTAATAAGCAAACCCTCTTACCTCCACATACCATGAAGGCCGATCGTTTACGCGAATTCAGATCAATGACTTTACATCATTATCATGAAATATATATTTATTTATATATGCATATAAACTTAAACTGCATTCGAATAAGCAAACCCTGTCACCTCCACATACTATGAAGGCCGATAGTTCACGCTAGTACAGATCCATGGCTTCACATCATTTTCATGAAATATATATTTACATATATATACATATAAACTTTAACTGCATTAGAATAAGCAAACCCTGTCACGTCCACATACCATGAAGCCCGATCGTTTACGCTAGTACAGATCCATGACTTCACATCATTATCATGAAATGTATAGACACACAATTATATACACTTTAACTGCTTTCGAAGAAGCAAACTCTATCACCTCCACATACCATGAAGTCCGACTGTTTACGCGAATACATATCCATGGCTTCACATCATTATTATGAATTGTCTATACATAAATTCATATCCACTTTAACTGCACTCGAAGTAGCAAACCCTGTCACCTCCACACACCATGAAGGCCGATAGTTAACGCGAGTACAGATCCAGAGCTTCACATCATTATCATGAAATATATATAATTGTATATTCATATCCACTTTAACTTCACTCGAATAAGCTAACCCTGTCACCTTCACATACCATGAATGCCGATAGTTTAAGCGATTACAGATCCATGGCTTTACATCATTATCACGAAATATATATCTATTTATATGTGCATATAGACCTAAACAGCATTCGAATAAGCAAACCCTGTCACCTCCACATACCATGAAGGCCGATCGTTTACGCGAATACAGATCCATGACTTTACATCATTATCATGAAATATATATTTATTTATATATGCATATAAACTTAAACTGCATTCGAATAAGCAAACCCTGTCACCTCCACATACTATGAAGGCCGATAGTTCACGCTAGTACAGATCCATGGCTTCACATCATTTTCATGAAATATATATATTCACATATATATACATATTAACTTTAACTGCATTAGAATAAGCAAAACCTGTCACTCCCACATACCATGAAGGCCGATCGTTTACGCTAGTACAGATCCATGACTTCACATCATTATCATGAAATGTATGTACACACAATTATATACACTTTAACTGCTTTCGAAGAAGCAAACCCTATCACCTCCACATACCATGAAGTCCGACTGTTTACGCGAATACATATCCATGGCTTCACATTATTATCATGAATTGTCTATACATAAATTCATATCCACTTTAACTGCATTTGAAGCAGCAAACCCTTTCACCTCCACATACCATGAAGGCCGATAGTTCACGCGAATACATATCCATGGCTTCACATCATCATCATAAAATAAATATACATATATATATATTTATATCCACTTCAACTGCACTCAAAGAAGCAAACCGTGTCACCTCCACAAACTATGAAGGCAGATAGTTTTCGCGAATACATATTCATGGCTTCACATCCTTATCATGAAATGTATATACATTCATTCATATACACTTCAACTGCTTTCGAAAAAAGCAAACCCTGTCACCTCCACACACCATGAAGACCGATAGTTTACGCGAGTACAGATCCATGGCTTCACATCATTATCACGAAATATATATTTATATATATTCATATCCACTTCAGCAGCACTCGAAGAAGCAAACACTGTCACCTAAACACACCATGAAGGTCGATAGTTTACGCGAATATTTATCCACGGCTTCACATCATTATCATGAAATGTATATACATACATTCATATTCACTTCAAATGAACTAGAAAAAGCAAACCCTGTCACCTCCACACACCATGAAGGCCGATATTTTACGCGAGTACAGATCCATAGCTTCACATCATTATCATGAAATATATATAAATGTATATTCATATCCACTTTAAATGCACTCTAATAAGCAAACCCTCTTACCTCCACATACCATGAAGGCCGATCGTTTACGCGAATTCAGATCAATGACTTTACATCATTATCATGAAATATATATTTATTTATATATGCATATAAACTTAAACTGCATTCGAATAAGCAAACCCTGTCACCTCCACATACTATGAAGGCCGATAGTTCACGCTAGTACAGATCCATGGCTTCACATCATTTTCATGAAATATATATTTACATATATATACATATAAACTTTAACTGCATTAGAATAAGCAAACCCTGTCACGTCCACATACCATGAAGCCCGATCGTTTACGCTAGTACAGATCCATGACTTCACATCATTATCATGAAATGTATAGACACACAATTATATACACTTTAACTGCTTTCGAAGAAGCAAACTCTATCACCTCCACATACCATGAAGTCCGACTGTTTACGCGAATACATATCCATGGCTTCACATCATTATTATGAATTGTCTATACATAAATTCATATCCACTTTAACTGCACTCGAAGTAGCAAACCCTGTCACCTCCACACACCATGAAGGCCGATAGTTAACGCGAGTACAGATCCAGAGCTTCACATCATTATCATGAAATATATATAAATGTATATTCATATCCACTTTAACTGCACTCGAATAAGCAAACCCTCTTACCTCCACATACCATGAAGGCCGATCGTTAACGCGAATACAGATCCATGACTTCACATCATTATCATGAAATATCTATTTATTTATATATGCATATAAACTTAAACTGCATTCGAATAAGCAAACCCTGTCACCTCCACATACTATGAAGGCCGATAGTTCACGCTAGTACAGATCCATGGCTTCACATCATTTTCATGAAATATATAATTACATATATATACATATAAACTTTAACTGCATTTGAAGCAGCAAACACTGTCACCTACACACACCATGAAGGCCGATAGTTTACGCGAGTACAGATCCATGGCTTCACATCATTATCATGAAATATATATAAATGTATATTCATATACACTTTAACTGCACTCGAATAAGCAAACCCTGTCACCTGCACATACCATGAATGCCGATAGTTTATGCGAGTACAGATCCATGGCTTTACATCATTATCACGAAATATATATCTATTTATATGTGCATATAGACCTAAACAGCATTCGAATAAGCAAACCCTGTCACCTCCGCATACCATGAAGGCCGATCGTTTACGCGAATACAGATCCATGACTTTACATCATTATCATGAAATATATATTTATTTATATATGCATATAAACTTAAACTGCATTCGAATAAGCAAACCCTGTCACATCCACATACTATGAAGGCCGATCGTTTACGCTAGTACAGATCCATGGATTCACATCATTTTCATGAAATATATAATTACATATATATACATATAAACTTTGACTGCATTTGAAGCAGCAAACCCTGTCACCTCAACATACCATGAAGGCCGATCGTTTACGCGAATACAGATCCATGACTTCACATCATTATCATGAAATATATATTTATTTATATATGCATATAAACTTAAACTGCATTCGAATAACTAAACCCTGTCACCTCCACATACTATGAAGGCCGATCGTTTACGCTAGTACAGATCCATGGATTCACATCATTTTCATGAAATATATAATTACATATATGTACATATAAACTTTAACTGCATTCAAAAAACCTAATTCTGTCACCTACACACACCATGAATGCCGATAGTTCACGCAAGTACATATCCATGGCTCCACATCATTATCATGAATCGTATATACATACATTCATATCCACTTTAACTGCACTCGAAGTAGCAAACCCTGTCACCTCCACATACCATTAGGTCTGAAATTTCAAGCGAATACATATCCATGGCTTCACAGCATTTTCATGAAATATATAATTACATATATATTCATATAAACTTTGACTGCATTTGAAGCAGCAAACCCTGTCACCTCAACATACCATGAAGGCCGATCGTTTACGCTAGTACAGATCCGTGGCTACACATCATTATCATGAAATATATATTTATATTTATTCATATACACTTAAACAGCACTCGAAGAAGCAAACACTGTCACCTAAACACACCATGAAGGTCGATAGTTTACGCGAATATTTATCCACGGCTTCACATCATTATCATGAAATGTATATACATACATTCATATTCACTTAAAATGAACTAGAAAAAGCAAACCCTGTCACCTCCACACACCATGAAGGCCGATATTTTACGCGAGTACAGATCCATAGCTTCACATCATTATCATGAAATATATATAAATGTATATTCATATCCACTTTAAATGCACTCTAATAAGCAAACCCTCTTACCTCCACATACCATGAAGGCCGATCGTTTACGCGAATTCAGATCAATGACTTTACATCATTATCATGAAATATATATTTATTTATATATGCATATAAACTTAAACTGCATTCGAATAAGCAAACCCTGTCACCTCCACATACTATGAAGGCCGATAGTTCACGCTAGTACAGATCCATGGCTTCACATCATTTTCATGAAATATATATTTACACATATATACATATAAACTTTAACTGCATTAGAATAAGCAAACCCTGTCACCTCCACATACCATGAATCCCGATCGTTTACGCTAGTACAGATCCATGACTTCACATCATTATCATGAAATGTATAGACACACAATTATATACACTTTAACTGCTTTCGAAGAAGCAAACTCTATCACCTCCACATACCATGAAGTCCGACTGTTTACGCGAATACATATCCATGGCTTCACATCATTATTATGAATTGTCTATACATAAATTCATATCCACTTTAACTGCACTCGAAGTAGCAAACCCTGTCACCTCCACACACCATGAAGGCCGATAGTTAACGCGAGTACAGATCCAGAGCTTCACATCATTATCATGAAATATATATAAATGTATATTCATATCCACTTTAACTGCACTCGAATAAGCAAACCCTCTTACCTCCACATACCATGAAGGCCGATCGTTAACGCGAATACAGATCCATGACTTTACATCATTATCATGAAATATATATTTATTTATATATGCATATAAACTTAAACTGCATTCGAATAAGCAAACCCTGTCACCTCCACATACTATGAAGGCCGATCGTTTACGCTAGTACAGATCCATGGCTTCACATCATTTTCATGAAATATATAATTACATATATATACATATAAACTTTAACTGCATTTGAAGCAGCAAACACTGTCACCTACACACACCATGAAGGCCGATAGTTTACGCGAGTACAGATCCATGGCTTCACATCATTATCATGAAATATATATAAATGTATATTCATATACACTTTAACTGCACTCGAATAAGCAAACCCTGTCACCTGCACATACCATGAATGCCGATAGTTTATGCGAGTACAGATCCATGGCTTTACATCATTATCACGAAATATATATCTATTTATATGTGCATATAGACCTAAACAGCATTCGAATAAGCAAACCCTGTCACCTCCGCATACCATGAAGGCCGATCGTTTACGCGAATACAGATCCATGACTTTACATCATTATCATGAAATATATATTTATTTATATATGCATATAAACTTAAACTGCATTCGAATAAGCAAACCCTGTCACATCCACATACTATGAAGGCCGATCGTTTACGCTAGTACAGATCCATGGATTCACATCATTTTCATGAAATATATAATTACATATATATACATATAAACTTTGACTGCATTTGAAGCAGCAAACCCTGTCACCTCAACATACCATGAAGGCCGATCGTTTACGCTAGTACAGATCCATGACTTCACATCATTATCATGAAATGTATAGACACACAATTATATACACTTTAACTGCTTTCGAAGAAGCAAACTCTATCACCTCCACATACCATGAAGTCCGACTGTTTACGCGAATACATATCCATGGCTTCACATCATTATTATGAATTGTCTATACATAAATTCATATCCACTTTAACTGCACTCGAAGTAGCAAACCCTGTCACCTCCACACACCATGAAGGCCGATAGTTAACGCGAGTACAGATCCAGAGCTTCACATCATTATCATGAAATATATATAAATGTATATTCATATCCACTTTAACTGCACTCGAATAAGCAAACCCTCTTACCTCCACATACCATGAAGGCCGATCGTTAACGCGAATACAGATCCATGACTTCACATCATTATCATGAAATATCTATTTATTTATATATGCATATAAACTTAAACTGCATTCGAATAAGCAAACCCTGTCACCTCCACATACTATGAAGGCCGATAGTTCACGCTAGTACAGATCCATGGCTTCACATCATTTTCATGAAATATATAATTACATATATATACATATAAACTTTAACTGCATTTGAAGCAGCAAACACTGTCACCTACACACACCATGAAGGCCGATAGTTTACGCGAGTACAGATCCATGGCTTCACATCATTATCATGAAATATATATAAATGTATATTCATATACACTTTAACTGCACTCGAATAAGCAAACCCTGTCACCTGCACATACCATGAATGCCGATAGTTTATGCGAGTACAGATCCATGGCTTTACATCATTATCACGAAATATATATCTATTTATATGTGCATATAGACCTAAACAGCATTCGAATAAGCAAACCCTCTTACCTCCACATACCATGAAGGCCGATCGTTTACGCGAATTCAGATCAATGACTTTACATCATTATCATGAAATATATATTTATTTATATATGCATATAAACTTAAACTGCATTCGAATAAGCAAACCCTGTCACCTCCACATACTATGAAGGCCGATAGTTCACGCTAGTACAGATCCATGGCTTCACATCATTTTCATGAAATATATATTTACATATATATACATATAAACTTTAACTGCATTAGAATAAGCAAACCCTGTCACGTCCACATACCATGAAGCCCGATCGTTTACGCTAGTACAGATCCATGACTTCACATCATTATCATGAAATGTATAGACACACAATTATATACACTTTAACTGCTTTCGAAGAAGCAAACTCTATCACCTCCACATACCATGAAGTCCGACTGTTTACGCGAATACATATCCATGGCTTCACATCATTATTATGAATTGTCTATACATAAATTCATATCCACTTTAACTGCACTCGAAGTAGCAAACCCTGTCACCTCCACACACCATGAAGGCCGATAGTTAACGCGAGTACAGATCCAGAGCTTCACATCATTATCATGAAATATATATAAATGTATATTCATATCCACTTTAACTGCACTCGAATAAGCAAACCCTCTTACCTCCACATACCATGAAGGCCGATCGTTAACGCGAATACAGATCCATGACTTCACATCATTATCATGAAATATCTATTTATTTATATATGCATATAAACTTAAACTGCATTCGAATAAGCAAACCCTGTCACCTCCACATACTATGAAGGCCGATAGTTCACGCTAGTACAGATCCATGGCTTCACATCATTTTCATGAAATATATAATTACATATATATACATATAAACTTTAACTGCATTTGAAGCAGCAAACACTGTCACCTACACACACCATGAAGGCCGATAGTTTACGCGAGTACAGATCCATGGCTTCACATCATTATCATGAAATATATATAAATGTATATTCATATACACTTTAACTGCACTCGAATAAGCAAACCCTGTCACCTGCACATACCATGAATGCCGATAGTTTATGCGAGTACAGATCCATGGCTTTACATCATTATCACGAAATATATATCTATTTATATGTGCATATAGACCTAAACAGCATTCGAATAAGCAAACCCTGTCACCTCCGCATACCATGAAGGCCGATCGTTTACGCGAATACAGATCCATGACTTTACATCATTATCATGAAATATATATTTATTTATATATGCATATAAACTTAAACTGCATTCGAATAAGCAAACCCTGTCACATCCACATACTATGAAGGCCGATCGTTTACGCTAGTACAGATCCATGGATTCACATCATTTTCATGAAATATATAATTACATATATATACATATAAACTTTGACTGCATTTGAAGCAGCAAACCCTGTCACCTCAACATACCATGAAGGCCGATCGTTTACGCGAATACAGATCCATGACTTCACATCATTATCATGAAATATATATTTATTTATATATGCATATAAACTTAAACTGCATTCGAATAACTAAACCCTGTCACCTCCACATACTATGAAGGCCGATCGTTTACGCTAGTACAGATCCATGGATTCACATCATTTTCATGAAATATATAATTACATATATGTACATATAAACTTTAACTGCATTCAAAAAACCTAATTCTGTCACCTACACACACCATGAATGCCGATAGTTCACGCAAGTACATATCCATGGCTCCACATCATTATCATGAATCGTATATACATACATTCATATCCACTTTAACTGCACTCGAAGTAGCAAACCCTGTCACCTCCACATACCATTAGGTCTGAAATTTCAAGCGAATACATATCCATGGCTTCACAGCATTTTCATGAAATATATAATTACATATATATTCATATAAACTTTGACTGCATTTGAAGCAGCAAACCCTGTCACCTCAACATACCATGAAGGCCGATCGTTTACGCTAGTACAGATCCGTGGCTACACATCATTATCATGAAATATATATTTATATTTATTCATATACACTTAAACAGCACTCGAAGAAGCAAACACTGTCACCTAAACACACCATGAAGGTCGATAGTTTACGCGAATATTTATCCACGGCTTCACATCATTATCATGAAATGTATATACATACATTCATATTCACTTAAAATGAACTAGAAAAAGCAAACCCTGTCACCTCCACACACCATGAAGGCCGATATTTTACGCGAGTACAGATCCATAGCTTCACATCATTATCATGAAATATATATAAATGTATATTCATATCCACTTTAAATGCACTCTAATAAGCAAACCCTCTTACCTCCACATACCATGAAGGCCGATCGTTTACGCGAATTCAGATCAATGACTTTACATCATTATCATGAAATATATATTTATTTATATATGCATATAAACTTAAACTGCATTCGAATAAGCAAACCCTGTCACCTCCACATACTATGAAGGCCGATAGTTCACGCTAGTACAGATCCATGGCTTCACATCATTTTCATGAAATATATATTTACACATATATACATATAAACTTTAACTGCATTAGAATAAGCAAACCCTGTCACCTCCACATACCATGAATCCCGATCGTTTACGCTAGTACAGATCCATGACTTCACATCATTATCATGAAATGTATAGACACACAATTATATACACTTTAACTGCTTTCGAAGAAGCAAACTCTATCACCTCCACATACCATGAAGTCCGACTGTTTACGCGAATACATATCCATGGCTTCACATCATTATTATGAATTGTCTATACATAAATTCATATCCACTTTAACTGCACTCGAAGTAGCAAACCCTGTCACCTCCACACACCATGAAGGCCGATAGTTAACGCGAGTACAGATCCAGAGCTTCACATCATTATCATGAAATATATATAAATGTATATTCATATCCACTTTAACTGCACTCGAATAAGCAAACCCTCTTACCTCCACATACCATGAAGGCCGATCGTTAACGCGAATACAGATCCATGACTTTACATCATTATCATGAAATATATATTTATTTATATATGCATATAAACTTAAACTGCATTCGAATAAGCAAACCCTGTCACCTCCACATACTATGAAGGCCGATCGTTTACGCTAGTACAGATCCATGGCTTCACATCATTTTCATGAAATATATAATTACATATATATACATATAAACTTTAACTGCATTTGAAGCAGCAAACACTGTCACCTACACACACCATGAAGGCCGATAGTTTACGCGAGTACAGATCCATGGCTTCACATCATTATCATGAAATATATATAAATGTATATTCATATACACTTTAACTGCACTCGAATAAGCAAACCCTGTCACCTGCACATACCATGAATGCCGATAGTTTATGCGAGTACAGATCCATGGCTTTACATCATTATCACGAAATATATATCTATTTATATGTGCATATAGACCTAAACAGCATTCGAATAAGCAAACCCTGTCACCTCCGCATACCATGAAGGCCGATCGTTTACGCGAATACAGATCCATGACTTTACATCATTATCATGAAATATATATTTATTTATATATGCATATAAACTTAAACTGCATTCGAATAAGCAAACCCTGTCACATCCACATACTATGAAGGCCGATCGTTTACGCTAGTACAGATCCATGGATTCACATCATTTTCATGAAATATATAATTACATATATATACATATAAACTTTGACTGCATTTGAAGCAGCAAACCCTGTCACCTCAACATACCATGAAGGCCGATCGTTTACGCGAATACAGATCCATGACTTCACATCATTATCATGAAATATATATTTATTTATATATGCATATAAACTTAAACTGCATTCGAATAACTAAACCCTGTCACCTCCACATACTATGAAGGCCGATCGTTTACGCTAGTACAGATCCATGGATTCACATCATTTTCATGAAATATATAATTACATATATGTACATATAAACTTTAACTGCATTCAAAAAACCTAATTCTGTCACCTACACACACCATGAATGCCGATAGTTCACGCAAGTACATATCCATGGCTCCACATCATTATCATGAATCGTATATACATACATTCATATCCACTTTAACTGCACTCGAAGTAGCAAACCCTGTCACCTCCACATACCATTAGGTCTGATATTTCAAGCGAATACATATCCATGGCTTCACAGCATTTTCATGAAATATATAATTACATATATATTCATATAAACTTTGACTGCATTTGAAGCAGCAAACCCTGTCACCTCAACATACCATGAAGGCCGATCGTTTACGCTAGTACAGATCCGTGGCTACACATCATTATCATGAAATGTATATACACACAATTTTATACACTTTAACTGCTTTCAAAAAGCAAACCCTCTCACCTCCACATACCATGAAGGCTGATAATTCACGAGAATACATATAAATGGCTTCACATCATTATCATGAATTGTTTATACATCCATTCATATCCACTTTAACAGCACTAGAAGTAGCAAACCCTGTCACCTTCACATACCATGAAGTCTGATGTTTCAAGCGAATACATATCCATGGCTTCACATCATTTCCATGAAATATATATTTACATATATATACATATAAACTTTAACTGCATTCGAAGAAGCAAACCCTGTCCCCTCCACACACCATAAATGCCGAAAGTTTACGCGAGTACAGATCCATGGCTTCAAATCATTATCATGAAATATATATAAATATATATTCATATCCACAACAACTCCACTCGAAGAAACAAACCCTGTCACCTCTATATACCATGAATGCCGATAGTTAACAGGAGTACATATCCATGATTTCACATCATTATCATGATATATATATTCATTTATATATGCATATAGACTTAAACTGCATTCAAAAAAGCAAATTCTGTCACCTACACACACCATGAAGGCCGATAATTCACGCGAGTACAGATCCATGGCTTCAAATCATTATCATGAAATATATATAACTATATATTCATATCCACTTCAACTACAATCGAAGAAGCAAACCCTGTCTCCTCCACATAGCGTGAATGCCGATAGTTTAAGCGATTACAGATCAATGGCTTTACATAATTATCATGAAATATATATTTATTTATATTTGCATATAGACTTAAACTGCATTCGAATAAGCAAACCCTGTCACTTCCACATACCATGAATGCCGATCGTTCACGCGACTACACATCCATGGCTTTACATCATTATCATGAAATATATATTTATATATATGCATATAGACTTAAACTGCATTCGAAAAAGCTAACCCTGTCACCTCCGCATACCTTGAATTCTGATCGTTTACGCGAATACAGATTTATGGCTTTACATCATTATATTTGTATATATATTTATTTATATATGCTTATAGACTTGAACTTCATTTAAAAATGCATACCCTCTCACCTCCACATACCATGAAGGCTGATAGTTTACGCGTATACATATCCATGGCTTCACATCATTATCATGAATTGTATAAACATACATTCATATCCACTTCAACTACACTCGAGGTAGCAAACCCTGACACCTCCACATACCATGAAGGCTGATATTTCACGCGAATACATTTCCATGGCTTCACATCATTTCCATGAAATATATATTTACATATATATACATATAAACTTTAACTGCATTCGAGGAAGCAAACCCTGTTACCTCCATATTACATGAAGGTCGATAGTTAACGCGAGTACAGATTCATGTCTTCACATCATTATTATGAAGTATGCATATATATTCGTATCCAATTCAACAGCATTTGGAAAAGCAAACCATATCACCTCCACATACCATAAAGGTCGATAGTTTACGCGAGTACACATCCGTAGCTTCACATCATTATCATGAAATATATATAAATATATATTCATATCCACTTCAACTGCACTCGAAAAAGCAAACCCTGTCACTTCCACATACCATGAAGCGCGATAATTCACGCGAGCTTAGATTCATAGCTTCACAGAATTATCATCAAATATATATATACATTCATATCCACCTCAACTGCACTCGAAAAATCAAACCCTATTACATTCGAATACAATGAAGGCCGATAGTTTACGCGAGTCAAGATACATGGCTCCACATAATTTTTCATGAAGTAAATATATAAATATATATATATATTCATATTCACTTCAGCTGCACTCGAAGAAGCAAACCCTGTAACATTCACATACCATGAAGGCCGATTGTTGACGCGACTACAGATCCATGGATTCACAACATTATAATGAATTATATATTTATATGTATTCATATCCACTTCAACTGCATGAAATATATATAAATATATATTCATATACACTTTACCTGCACTCGAAGAAGCAAACCCTGTCACCTCCAAATACCTAGAATGCCGAAAATTTACGCGAGTACATATCCATGATTTCACATTATTATCATGAAATATATATTTATTTATGTATGCTTTAGACTCAAACTGCATTCGAATAAGCAATATTTGTCACATCCACATACCATGAAGGCCGATAATTTACGGTAGTACAGATCCATGACTTCACATCATTATCATGAAATATATATAATTAAATATTTATATCCACTTTAACTGCACTCGAAGAAGCGAACCCTGTCACCTCCACATACCATGAAGGCTGATATTTCACGCGAATATATATCCATGGCTTCACATCATTTTCATAATATATATTTACATATATATACAAATAAACTTTAACTGCATTCGAAAAAGCGAATTCTGTCACATCCACACACCATGAAGGCCGATAGTTCACGAGAGTACAGATCCATGGCTTCACATCATTATCATAAAATAAATATACATATATATCATTATCCACTTCAACATCACTCGAAAAATCAAACCTTATCACCTCCAAATACCATGAAGGCTGATAGTTTATGAGAATACATATTCATGGCTTCACATCATTATCATGAAATGTATATACATACAATCATATACATTTCAACTGCTTTTGAAAAAGCAAAACCTGTCACCTTCACACACCATGAAGGCCAAAATTTTACGCGAGGACATAATCGTGTATTCACATCATTATCATGAAATATAAAATAGTATATATTAATATCCACTTTAACAGCACTCGAATAAGCAATCACTGTCACATCCATATATACCATGAAGGCCGATAGTTTACGCGAGTACTGATCCATGGCTTCACATCATAATCATGAATTGTATAAACACACAATTATATAACCTTTAACTGCATAAGATTAAGCAAACCCTGTCACCTCCACATACCATGAAGGCTGATATATTACGCGAATACATATCCATGGCTTCACATCATCATCATGAAATGTATATACACACAATCACATACACTTTAACTGCTTTCGAAAAAGCAAAACCTGTCACCTCCACATACCATGAAGTCTGATATTTCACGCGAATACAGATCCGTGGCTTCACATCATTATCATTAAAATTTATATAAATGAATATTTATATCCACTTTAACTGCACGCGAAATAGCAAACCCTGTCACTTACATACACCATGAAGGGCGATAATTTACGCAAGAACAGATCCATAGCTTCATATAATTATCATGAAATATACAATAATATATAATAATATCCACTTCAACTGCACACGAAAAAGCAAACCCTGTCACCTCCACACACCATGAAGGCCGATAGTTCACGCAAGTACAGATCCATAGCTTCACATAATTATTATGAAATATATATAAATATATATTCATATCCACTTCAACTGCACTCGAAGAAGCAAACCCTCTCACCTCCACATACCATGAATGCCGATAGTTTACGCAAATACAGATCCATGGCTTTACATCATAATCATGAAATATATATTTATTTACATATGCATATAAACTTAAACTGCATAAGAATAAGCAAACCCTGTCACCTTCACATACCATGAAGACCGAACGATTACGCTAGTACAGATCCATGGCTTCACATCATTATCATAAAATAAATATACATATATATTATTATCCACTTCAACTTCACTCGAAAAATGAACCTTATCACCTCCAAATACCATGAAGGCTGATAGTTTAAGGGAATACATATTCATGGCTTCACATCATTATCATGAAATGTATATACATACATTCATATCCACTTCAACTGCATTCGAAAAAGCAAATTCTGTCACCTACACACACCATGAAGGCCGATAGTTTACGCAAGTACAGATCCATGGCTTCACATCATTATCATGAAATATAAAATAATATATATTAATATCCACTTTAACTGCACGCGAAATAGCAAACCCTGTCACTTACACACACCATGAAGGGCGATAATTTACGCAAGTACAGATCCATAGCTTCATATAATTATCATGAAATATACAATAATATATAATAAAATCCACTTCAACTGCACACGAAAAAGCAAACCCTGTCACCTCCACACACCATGAAGGCCGATAGTTTACGCAAGTACAGATCCATAGCTTCATTTAATTATCATGAAATATATATAAATATATATTCATATCCACTTCAAATGCACTCAAAGAAGCAAACCCTCTCACCTCCACATACCATGAATGCCGATAGTTTACGCAAATACAGATCCATGGCTTTACATCATAATCATGAATTGTATATACACACAATTATATAAACTTTAACTGCATAAAATTAAGCAAACCCTGTCACCTCCACATACCATGAAGGCATATATATTACGAGAATACAGATCCATGGCTTCACATCATCATCATGAAATGTATATACACACAATTACATACACTTTAACTGCTTTCGAAAAACCAAACCCTGTCACCTCCACATACCATGAAGGCTGATATATTACGAGAATGCAGATCCATGGCTTCACATCATCATCATGAAATGTATATACACACAACTATATACACTTTAACTGCTTTCGAAGAAGCAAACCCTGTCACCTCCACATACCATGAAGGCTGATATATTACGAGAATACAGATCCATGGCTTCACATCATCATCATGAAATGTATATACACACAATTACATACACTTTAACTGCTTTCGAAAAACCAAACCCTGTCACCTCCACATACCATGAAGGCTGATATATTACGAGAATGCAGATCCATGGCTTCACATCATCATCATGAAATGTATATACACACAACTATATACACTTTAACTGCTTTCGAAGAAGCAAACCCTGTCACCTCCACATACCATGAAGGCTGATATATTACGAGAATACAGATTCATGGCTTCCCATCATCATCATGAAATGTATATACACACAATCACATACACTTTAACTGCTTTCGAAGAAGCAAACCCTGTCACCTCCAAATACCATGAAGGCATATATTTCACGCGAATACATATCCATGGCTTCACATCATTTTCATGAAATATATATTTACATATATATACATATAAACTTTAACTGCATTCGAATAAGCAACTTCTGTCACCTACACACACCATGAAGGCCGATAGTTCACGAGAGTACAGATCCATGGATTCCAATCATTATCATGAAATATATATATCTATATATTCATATCCACTTCAACTACATTAGAAAAAGGAAACACTGTCAGCTCCACAGACCATGGAGGCCAATACTTTACGCAAATACATATCCATGGATTCACATCATTATCATGAAATGTATATACATACATTCATATCCACTTCAACTGCAATCGAAGAAGCAAACCCTGTCACATCCACACACCATGAAGGCCGATAGTTTACGCGAGTACAGATCCATGGCTTCACATTATTATCATAAAATAAATATACATATATATTAATATCCACTTCAACTGCATTCGAAAAAGCAAATTCTGTCACCTACACACACCATGAAGGCCGATAGTTTACGCGAGTACAGATCCATGGCTTTACATCATTATCATGAAATATAAAATAATATATATTAATATCCACTTTAACTGCACGCGAAATAGCAAACCCTGTCACCTCCACACACCATGAAGGGCGATAATTTACGCAAGTACAGATCCATAGCTTCATTTAATTATCATGAAATATATATAAATATATATTCATATCCACTTCAACTGCACTCGAAGAAGCAAACCCTCTCACCTCCACATACCGTGAATGTCGATAGTTTACGCTAATACAGATCCATGGCTTTACATCATAATCATGAATTGTATATACACACAATTATATAACCTTTAACTGCATAAGATTAAGCAAACCCTGTCACCTCCACATACCATGAAGGCTGATATATTACGCGAATACATATCCATGGCTTCACATCATCATCATGAAATGTATATACACACAATCACATACACTTTAACTGCTTTCGAAAAAGCAAAACCTGTCACCTCCACATACCATGAAGTCTGATATTTCACGCGAATACAGATCCGTGGCTTCACATCATTATCATGAATTGTCTATACATACATTCATATTCACTTTAACTGCACTCGAAAAAGCGAACACTGTCACCTTCAAATACCATGAAGGCATATATTTCACGCGAATACATATCCATGGCTTCACATCATTTTCATGAAATATATATTTACATATATATACATATTAACTTTAACTGCATTCGAATAAGCAACTTCTGTCACCTACACACACCATGAAGGCAGATAGTTCACGAGAGTACAGATCCATGGCTTCAAATCATTATCATGAATTATTTATATCTATATATTCATATCCACTTCAACTACATTGGAAAAAGGTAACACTGTCACCTCCACAGACCATGGAGGCCGATACTTTACGCGAATGCAGATCCGTGGATTCACATCATTATCATGAAATGTATATACATACATTCATATCCACTTCAACTGCACTCGAAGAAGCAAACCCTGTCACTTTCAAACACCATGAACGCCGATAGTTCACGCAAGTACAGATCTATAGTTTCACATCATTATCATGATATATATATAAATATGTATTCATATCCACTTTAACTGCACGCGAAAAATCAAACCCTGTCACCTTCATATATCATGAAGGTCGATAGTTTACGCGAGAACAGATCCATAGCTTTATATCATTATCATGAAATATATATTATATATATTCATATCCACTTTAACTGCACTCGAAAAAGCAAACCCTGTCACCTCTATATAGCATTAATGCCGATAGTTTACGCGAGTACATATCCATTACTTCACATCATTATCATGAAATATATATTTATTTATATATGCAAATAGACTTAAACTGCATTCGAAATATCAATCCCTGTCAAATCCACATACTATGAAGGCCGATAATTTACGGTAGCACAGATCCATAGCTTCACATCATTATCATGAAATATATATAAATAAATATTCATATCCACTGTAACTGCACTCGAAGAAGCGAACCCTGTCACCTCCACATACCATGAAGGCTGATATTTCACGCCAATATATATCCATGGCTTCACATCATTTTCATGAAATATATATTCACATATATATACATATAAACTTTAACTGCATTCGAAAAAGCAAATTCTGTCACCTACACGCACCATGAAGGCCGATAGTTAACGCGAGTACAGATTCATGAATTAACATCATTATTATGAATTATACATATATTTTTATATCCTCAACAAATGCATTCGAAGAAGCTAACCCTGTCACCTCCACATGCCATGAAGTCCGATAGTTCAAGCGAGTACAGATCCATAGCTTCATATCATTATCATGAAATATTTATAATTATATATTTATATTCACTTCAAACGCACTATAAAAATCAAACCCTGTCACCTCCTTATACCATGATGGTCGAAAGTTTACGCGAGTACAGATTCATGGCTTTCTATTATTATTTTGAATTATCAACCTATATTAATATCCACTTCAACCGCACTCAAGAAAGCAAACCCTGTCACGTTCACACACCATTAAGGCGGACAGTTTACGCGAGTACAGATTCATGGATTTACATCATTATCATGATATATATAAGAATATATATTATTATCCACTTTAACTGCACTCGAAAAAGCGAACCTTGTCTTCTCCACACACCATGAAGGCCGATAGTTTACCCGAATACAGATCCATGGCTTCACATCATTATCATAAAATAAATATAGATATATATTAAAATCCACTTCAACTGCATTTAAAGAAGCAAAGCCTGTCACCTCCACACACTATGAAGGCCGATAGTTTTCGCGAATACATATTCATGGCTTCACATGTTTATCATGAAATGTATATACATTCATTCATAACCACTTCAACAGCACTCGACGAAGCAAACCCTGTCACCTCCACACACCATGAAGGTCGATAGTTTTCGCGAATACATATTCATGGCTTCACATGTTTATCATGAAATGTATATACATTCATTCATATACACTTCAACAGCACTCGACGAAGCAAACCCTGTCACCTCCACATACCATGAAGTCCGATAGTTCAAGCGAATATTTATCCATGGCTTCACATCCTTATCATGAAATGTATATACATACATTCATATTCACTTCAAATGAACTAGAAAAAGCAAACCCCGTCACCTCCACACACCATGAAGGCCGATAGTTAACGCGAGTACAGATCCATAGCTACACATCATTATCATGAATTATATATGAATGTATATTTATATCCACTTTAACTGCACTCGAATAAGCTAACCCTGTCACCTGCACATACCATGAATGCCGATAGTTTACGCGAGTACAGATCCATGGCTTTACATCATTATCACGAAATATATATCTATTTATATGTGCATATAGACCTAAACAGCATTCGAATAAGCAAACCCTGTCACCTCCACATACCATGAAGGCCGATCGTTTACGCGAATACAGATCCATGACTTTACATCATTATCATGAAATATATATTTATTTATTTATGCATATAAACTTAAACTGCATTCGAATAAGCAAACCCTGTCACCTCCACATACTATGAAGGCCGATAGTTCACGCTAGTACAGATTCATGAATGAACATCATTATTATGAATTATACATATATTTTTATATCCTCATCAAATGCATTCGAAAAAGCTTACCCTGTCACCTCCACATACCATGAAGTCCGATAGTTCAAGCGAGTACAGATCCATAGCTTCATATCATTATCATGAAATATTTATAAATATATATTTATATCAACTTCAAACGCACTATAAAAATCAAACCCTGTCACCTCCTTATACCATGATGGTCGATAGTTTACGCGAGTACAGATTCATGGCTTTCTATAATTATTATGAATTATCAACCTATATTAATATCCACTTCAACCGCACTCAAGAAAGCAAACCCTGTCACGTTCACACACCATTAAGGCGGACAGTTTACGCGAGTACAGATTCATGGATTTACATCATTATCATGATATATATAAGAATATATATTATTATCCACTTTAACTGCACTCGAAAAAGCGAACCTTGTCTTCTCCACACACCATGAAGGCCGATAGTTTACCCGAATACAGATCCATGGCTTCACATCATTATCATAAAATAAATATAGATATATATTAAAATCCACTTCAACTGCATTTAAAGAAGCAAAGCCTGTCACCTCCACACACTATGAAGGCAGATAGTTTTCGCGAATACATATTCATGGCTTCACATGTTTATCATGAAATGTATATACATTCATTCATATCCACTTCAACAGCACTCGACAAAGCAAACCCTGTCACCTCCACACACCATGAAGGTCGATAGTTTACGCGAGTACAGATCCATGGCTTCACATCATTATCATGAAATATATATGAATATTTATTCATATCCATATCAACAGGTCTCGAAGAAGCAAACCCTGTCGCCTCCACATACCATGAAGTCTAATATTTCAAGCGAATACATATCCATGGCTTCACATCATTATCATGAATTGTATATACATACATTCATATCCACTTTAACTGCCTTCGAAGTAGCAAACTCTGTCACCTCCACACACCATGAAGTCTGATATTTCAAGCGAATACATATCCATGGCTTCACATTATTTTAATAGAATATCTATTTACATATAAATACATATAAACTTTAACTGCATTAGAATAAGCAAACCTTGTCACCTTTACATACCATGAATGCCGATCGTTCACGCTAGTACAGATCCATGGCTTCACATCATTATCATGATATATATATGAATATTTATTCGTATCCACTTCAACAGCTCTCGAAGAAGCAAACCCTCTCAACTCCACATACCATGAAGGCTGATAGTTTACGAGAATACATATCCATGGCTTCACATCATTATCATGAAATATATATTTATATATATTCATATCCACTTCAACAGCACTCGAAGAAGCAAACACTGTCACCTACACACACCATGAAGTTCGATAGTTCACGCGAATATTTATCCATGGCTTCACATCATTTTCATGAAATGTATATACATACATTCATATTCACTTAAAATGAACTAGAAAAAGCAAACCCTGTCACCTCCACACACCATGAAGGCCGATATTTTACGCGAGTACAGATCCATAGCTTCACATCATTATCATGAAATATATATAAATGTATATTCATATCCACTTTAACTGCACTCGAATAAGCTAACCCTGTCACCTTCACATACCATGAATGCCGATAGTTTAAGCGATTACAGATCAATGGCTTTACATCATTATCATGAAATATATATTTATTTATATATGCATATAAACTTAAACTGCATTCGAATAAGCAAACCCTGTCACCTCCACATACTATGAAGGCCGATAGTTCACGCTAGTACAGATCCATGGCTTCACATCATTTTCATGAAATATATATATTCACATATATATACATATAAACTTTAACTGCATTAGAATAAGCAAAACCTGTCACTCCCACATACCATGAAGGCCGATCGTTTACGCTAGTACAGATCCATGACTTCACATCATTATCATGAAATGTATGTACACACAATTATATACACTTTAACTGCTTTCGAAGAAGCAAACCCTATCACCTCCACATACCATGTAGGCTGATAGTTTACGCGAATACATATCCATGGCTTCACATTATTATCATGAATTGTCCATACATAAATTCATATCCACTTTAACTGCATTTGAAGCAGCAAACCCTTTCACCTCCACATACCATGAAGGCCGATAGTTCACGCGAATACATATCCATGGCTTCACATCATCATCATAAAATAAATATACATATATATATATTTATATCCACTTCAACTGCACTCAAAGAAGCAAACCGTGTCACCTCCACAAACTATGAAGGCAGATAGTTTTCGCGAATACATATTCATGGCTTCACATCCTTATCATGAAATGTATATACATTCATTCATATACACTTCAACTGCTTTCGAAAAAAGCAAACCCTGTCACCTCCACACACCATGAAGACCGATAGTTTACGCGAGTACAGATCCATGGCTTCACATCATTATCACGAAATATATATTTATATATATTCATATCCACTTCAGCAGCACTCGAAGAAGCAAACACTGTCACCTAAACACACCATGAAGGTCGATATTTTACGCGAATATTTATCCACGGCTTCACATCATTATCATGAAATGTATATACATACATTCATATCCACTTTAACTGCACTAAAAGTAGCAAACTCTGTCACCTCCACACACCATGAAGTCTGATATTTCAAGCGAATACATATCCATGGCTTCACATTAATTTCATGAAATATATATTTACATATATATACATATAAACTTTAACTGCATTAGAATAAGCAAACCCTGTCACCTCCACATACCATGAATGCCGATCGTTCACGCTAGTACAGATCCATGGCTACACATCATTATCATGAAATATATATATGAATATTTATTCGTATCCAATTCAACAGCTTTCGAAGAAGCAAACCCTCTCAACTCCACATACCATGAAGGCTGATAGTTTACGAGAATACATATCCATGGCTTCACATTTCTATCATGAATTGTCTATACTAAAATTAATATCCACTTTAACTGCATTCGAAGTAGCAAACCCTGTCACCTCCACATACCATGAAGTCTGATATTTGAAGCTAATACATATCCATGACTTTACATCATTATCATGAAATATATATTTACATATATATACATATAAACTTTAACTGCATTCGAAGCAGCAAACCCTGTCACTTCCAATTACCATGAAGGCCGATAAATTTCGCGAAAACATATCCATGACTCCACATCTTTATCAGGAAATGTATATACATTCATTCATATACACTTCAACTGCTTTCGAAAAAGCAAATTCTGTCACCTCCACACACCATGAAGGCTGATAGTTTACGCGAGTACAGATCCATGGCTTTACATCATTATCATGAAATATATATTTATATTTATTCATATACACTTAAACAGCACTCGAAGAAGCAAACACTGTCACCTAAACACACCATGAAGGTCGATAGTTTACGCGAATATTTATCCACGGCTTCACATCATTATCATGAAATGTATATACATACATTCATATTCACTTCAAATGAACTAGAAAAAGCAAACCCTGTCACCTCCACACACCATGAAGGCCTATATTTTACGCGAGTACAGATCCATAGCTTCACATCATTATCATGAAATATATATAAATGTATATTCATATCCACTTTAACTGCACTCTAATAAGCAAACCCTCTTACCTCCACATACCATGAAGGCCGATCGTTTACGCGAATTCAGATCAATGACTTTACATCATTATCATGAAATATATATTTATTTATATATGCATATAAACTTAAACTGCATTCGAATAAGCAAACCCTGTCACCTCCACATACTATGAAGGCCGATAGTTCACGCTAGTACAGATCCATGGCTTCACATCATTTTCATGAAATATATATTTACATATATATACATATAAACTTTAACTGCATTAGAATAAGCAAACCCTGTCACGTCCACATACCATGAAGCCCGATCGTTTACGCTAGTACAGATCCATGACTTCACATCATTATCATGAAATGTATAGACACACAATTATATACACTTTAACTGCTTTCGAAGAAGCAAACTCTATCACCTCCACATACCATGAAGTCCGACTGTTTACGCGAATACATATCCATGGCTTCACATCATTATTATGAATTGTCTATACATAAATTCATATCCACTTTAACTGCACTCGAAGTAGCAAACCCTGTCACCTCCACACACCATGAAGGCCGATAGTTAACGCGAGTACAGATCCAGAGCTTCACATCATTATCATGAAATATATATAATTGTATATTCATATCCACTTTAACTTCACTCGAATAAGCTAACCCTGTCACCTTCACATACCATGAATGCCGATAGTTTAAGCGATTACAGATCCATGGCTTTACATCATTATCACGAAATATATATCTATTTATATGTGCATATAGACCTAAACAGCATTCGAATAAGCAAACCCTGTCACCTCCACATACCATGAAGGCCGATCGTTTACGCGAATACAGATCCATGACTTTACATCATTATCATGAAATATATATTTATTTATATATGCATATAAACTTAAACTGCATTCGAATAAGCAAACCCTGTCACCTCCACATACTATGAAGGCCGATAGTTCACGCTAGTACAGATCCATGGCTTCACATCATTTTCATGAAATATATATATTCACATATATATACATATTAACTTTAACTGCATTAGAATAAGCAAAACCTGTCACTCCCACATACCATGAAGGCCGATCGTTTACGCTAGTACAGATCCATGACTTCACATCATTATCATGAAATGTATGTACACACAATTATATACACTTTAACTGCTTTCGAAGAAGCAAACCCTATCACCTCCACATACCATGTAGGCTGATAGTTTACGCGAATACATATCCATGGCTTCACATTATTATCATGAATTGTCCATACATAAATTCATATCCACTTTAACTGCATTTGAAGCAGCAAACCCTTTCACCTCCACATACCATGAAGGCCGATAGTTCACGCGAATACATATCCATGGCTTCACATCATCATCATAAAATAAATATACATATATATATATTTATATCCACTTCAACTGCACTCAAAGAAGCAAACCGTGTCACCTCCACAAACTATGAAGGCAGATAGTTTTCGCGAATACATATTCATGGCTCCACATCCTTATCATGAAATGTATATACATTCATTCATATACACTTCAACTGCTTTCGAAAAAAGCAAACCCTGTCACCTCCACACACCATGAAGACCGATAGTTTACGCGAGTACAGATCCATGGCTTCACATCATTATCACGAAATATATATTTATATATATTCATATCCACTTCAGCAGCACTCGAAGAAGCAAACACTGTCACCTACACACACCATGAAGGTCGATATTTTACGCGAATATTTATCCACGGCTTCACATCATTATCATGAAATGTATATACATACATTCATATCCACTTTAACTGCACTAAAAGTAGCAAACTCTGTCACCTCCACACACCATGAAGTCTGATATTTCAAGCGAATACATATCCATGGCTTCACATTAATTTCATGAAATATATATTTACATATATATACATATAAACTTTAACTGCATTAGAATAAGCAAACCCTGTCACCTCCACATACCATGAATGCCGATCGTTCACGCTAGTACAGATCCATGGCTACACATCATTATCATGAAATATATATATGAATATTTATTCGTATCCACTTCAACAGCTTTCGAAGAAGCAAACCCTCTCAACTCCACATACCATGAAGGCTGATAGTTTACGAGAATACATATCCATGGCTTCACATTTCTATCATGAATTGTCTATACTAAAATTAATATCCACTTTAACTGCATTCGAAGTAGCAAACCCTGTCACCTCCACATACCATGAAGTCTGATATTTGAAGCTAATACATATCCATGACTTTACATCATTATCATGAAATATATATTTACATATATATACATATAAACTTTAACTGCATTCGAAGCAGCAAACCCTGTCACTTCCAATTACCATGAAGGCCGATAAATTTCGCGAAAACATATCCATGACTCCACATCTTTATCAGGAAATGTATATACATTCATTCATATACACTTCAACTGCTTTCGAAAAAGCAAATTCTGTCACCTCCACACACCATGAAGGCTGATAGTTTACGCGAGTACAGATCCATGGCTTTACATCATTATCATGAAATATATATTTATATTTATTCATATACACTTAAACAGCACTCGAAGAAGCAAACACTGTCACCTAAACACACCATGAAGGTCGATAGTTTACGCGAATATTTATCCACGGCTTCACATCATTATCATGAAATGTATATAAATGTATATTCATATCCACTTTAAATGCACTCTAATAAGCAAACCCTCTTACCTCCACATACCATGAAGGCCGATCGTTTACGCATATTCAGATCAATGACTTTACATCATTATCATGAAATATATATTTATTTATATATGCATATAAACTTAAACTGCATTCGAATAAGCAAACCCTGTCACCTCCACATACTATGAAGGCCGATAGTTCACGCTAGTACAGATCCATGGCTTCACATCATTTTCATGAAATATATATTTACATATATATACATATAAACTTTAACTGCATTAGAATAAGCAAACCCTGTCACGTCCACATACCATGAAGCCCGATCGTTTACGCTAGTACAGATCCATGACTTCACATCATTATCATGAAATGTATAGACACACAATTATATACACTTTAACTGCTTTCGAAGAAGCAAACTCTATCACCTCCACATACCATGAAGTCCGACTGTTTACGCGAATACATATCCATGGCTTCACATCATTATTATGAATTGTCTATACATAAATTCATATCCACTTTAACTGCATTTGAAGCAGCAAACCCTTTCACCTCCACACACCATGAAGGCCGATAGTTAACGCGAGTACAGATCCAGAGCTTCACATCATTATCATGAAATATATATAATTGTATATTCATATCCACTTTAACTTCACTCGAATAAGCTAACCCTGTCACCTTCACATACCATGAATGCCGATAGTTTAAGCGATTACAGATCCATGGCTTTACATCATTATCACGAAATATATATCTATTTATATGTGCATATAGACCTAAACAGCATTCGAATAAGCAAACCCTGTCACCTCCACATACCATGAAGGCCGATCGTTTACGCGAATACAGATCCATGACTTTACATCATTATCATGAAATATATATTTATTTATATATGCATATAAACTTAAACTGCATTCGAATAAGCAAACCCTGTCACCTCCACATACTATGAAGGCCGATAGTTCACGCTAGTACAGATCCATGGCTCCACATCATTTTCATGAAATATATATATTCACATATATATACATATTAACTTTAACTGCATTAGAATAAGCAAAACCTGTCACTCCCACATACCATGAAGGCCGATCGTTTACGCTAGTACAGATCCATGACTTCACATCATTATCATGAAATGTATGTACACACAATTATATACACTTTAACTGCTTTCGAAGAAGCAAACCCTATCACCTCCACATACCATGTAGGCTGATAGTTTACGCGAATACATATCCATGGCTTCACATTATTATCATGAATTGTCTATACATAAATTCATATCCACTTTAACTGCATTTGAAGCAGCAAACCCTTTCACCTCCACATACCATGAAGGCCGATAGTTCACGCGAATACATATCCATGGCTTCACATCATCATCATAAAATAAATATACATATATATATATTTATATCCACTTCAACTGCACTCAAAGAAGCAAACCGTGTCACCTCCACAAACTATGAAGGCAGATAGTTTTCGCGAATACATATTCATGGCTTCACATCCTTATCATGAAATGTATATACATTCATTCATATACACTTCAACTGCTTTCGAAAAAAGCAAACCCTGTCACCTCCACACACCATGAAGACCGATAGTTTACGCGAGTACAGATCCATGGCTTCACATCATTATCACGAAATATATATTTATATATATTCATATCCACTTCAGCAGCACTCGAAGAAGCAAACACTGTCACCTACACACACCATGAAGGTCGATATTTTACGCGAATATTTATCCACGGCTTCACATCATTATCATGAAATGTATATACATACATTCATATCCACTTTAACTGCACTAAAAGTAGCAAACTCTGTCACCTCCACACACCATGAAGTCTGATATTTCAAGCGAATACATATCCATGGCTTCACATTAATTTCATGAAATATATATTTACATATATATACATATAAACTTTAACTGCATTAGAATAAGCAAACCCTGTCACCTCCACATACCATGAATGCCGATCGTTCACGCTAGTACAGATCCATGGCTACACATCATTATCATGAAATATATATATGAATATTTATTCGTATCCACTTCAACAGCTTTCGAAGAAGCAAACCCTCTCAACTCCACATACCATGAAGGCTGATAGTTTACGAGAATACATATCCATGGCTTCACATTTCTATCATGAATTGTCTATACTAAAATTAATATCCACTTTAACTGCATTCGAAGTAGCAAACCCTGTCACCTCCACATACCATGAAGTCTGATATTTGAAGCTAATACATATCCATGACTTTACATCATTATCATGAAATATATATTTACATATATATACATATAAACTTTAACTGCATTCGAAGCAGCAAACCCTGTCACTTCCAATTACCATGAAGGCCGATAAATTTCGCGAAAACATATCCATGACTCCACATCTTTATCAGGAAATGTATATACATTCATTCATATACACTTCAACTGCTTTCGAAAAAGCAAATTCTGTCACCTCCACACACCATGAAGGCTGATAGTTTACGCGAGTACAGATCCATGGCTTTACATCATTATCATGAAATATATATTTATATTTATTCATATACACTTAAACAGCACTCGAAGAAGCAAACACTGTCACCTAAACACACCATGAAGGTCGATAGTTTACGCGAATATTTATCCACGGCTTCACATCATTATCATGAAATGTATATACATACATTCATATTCACTTCAAATGAACTAGAAAAAGCAAACCCTGTCACCTCCACACACCATGAAGGCCGATATTTTACGCGAGTACAGATCCATAGCTTCACATCATTATCATGAAATATATATAAATGTATATTCATATCCACTTTAACTGCACTCGAATAAGCAAACCCTCTTACCTCCACATACCATGAAGGCCGATCGTTAACGCGAATACAGATGCATGACTTTACATCATTATCATGAAATATATATTTATTTATATATGCATATAAACTTAAACTGCATTCGAATAAGCAAACCCTGTCACCTCCACATACTATGAAGGCCGATAGTTCACGCTAGTACAGATCCATGGCTTCACATCATTTTCATGAAATATATAATTACATATATATACATATAAACTTTAACTGCATTTGAAGCAGCAAACACTGTCACCTACACACACCATGAAGGCCGATAGTTTACGCGAGTACAGATCCATGGCTTCACATCATTATCATGAAATATATATAAATGTATATTCATATACACTTTAACTGCACTCGAATAATCAAACCCTGTCACCTTCACATACCATGAATGCCGATAGTTTAAGCGATTACAGATCCATGGCTTTACATCATTATCACGAAATATATATCTATTTATATGTGCATATAGACCTAAACAGCATTCGAATAAGCAAACCCTGTCACCTCCGCATACCATGAAGGCCGATCGTTTACGCGAATACAGATCCATGACTTTACATCATTATCATGAAATATATATTTATTTATATATGCATATAAACTTAAACTGCATTCGAATAAGCAAACCCTGTCACATCCACATACTATGAAGGCCGATCGTTTACGCTAGTACAGATCCATGGATTCACATCATTTTCATGAAATATATAATTACATATATATACATATAAACTTTGACTGCATTTGAAGCAGCAAACCCTGTCACCTCAACATACCATGAAGGCCGATCGTTTACGCGAATACAGATCCATGACTTCACATCATTATCATGAAATATATATTTATTTATATATGCATATAAACTTAAACTGCATTCGAATAACTAAACCCTGTCACCTCCACATACTATGAAGGCCGATCGTTTACGCTAGTACAGATCCATGGATTCACATCATTTTCATGAAATATATAATTACATATATGTACATATAAACTTTAACTGCATTCAAAAAACCTAATTCTGTCACCTACACACACCATGAATGCCGATAGTTCACGCAAGTACATATCCATGGCTCCACATCATTATCATGAATCGTATATACATACATTCATATCCACTTTAACTGCACTCGAAGTAGCAAACCCTGTCACCTCCACATACCATTAGGTCTGATATTTCAAGCGAATACATATCCATGGCTTCACAGCATTTTCATGAAATATATAATTACATATAAATTCATATAAACTTTGACTGCATTTGAAGCAGCAAACCCTGTCACCTCAACATACCATGAAGGCCGATCGTTTACGCTAGTACAGATCCGTGGCTACACATCATTATCATGAAATGTATATACACACAATTTTATACACTTTAACTGCTTTCAAAAAGCAAACCCTCTCACCTCCACATACCATGAAGGCTGATAATTCACGAGAATACATATAAATGGCTTCACATCATTATCATGAATTGTTTATACATCCATTTATATCCACTTTAACAGCACTAGAAGTAGCAAACCCTGTCACCTTCACATACCATGAAGTCTGATGTTTCAAGCGAATACATATCTATGGCTTCACATCATTATCATGAAATATATATTTATGTATATATGCATATTATCTCAAACTGCATTCGAATAAGCAAACCCTGTAAACTCCACGTACCATGAATGCCGATCGTTCACGCTAGTACAGATCCATGGCTTCACAACATTATCATGAAATGTATATACACACAATTATATACACTTTAACTGCTTTCGAAGAAGCAAAATCTATCACCTACACATACCATGAAGGCTGATAGTTTACTCGTATACATATACATGGCTTCACATCATTATCATGATTTGTCGATACATACATTCATATACACTTCAACTGCACTCGAGATAGCAAACCTTGACACCGCCACATACAATGAAGGCTGATATTTCACGCAAATACATATCCATGGCTTCACATCATTTCCATGAAATATATATTTACATATATATACATATAAACTTTAACTGCATTCGAAGAAGCAAACCCTGTCCCCTCCACACACCATAAATGCCGAAAGTTTACGCGAGTACAGATCCATGGCTTCAAATCATTATCATGAAATATATATAAATATATATTCATATCCACAACAACTCCACTCGAAGAAACAAACCCTGTCACCTCTATATACCATGAATGCCGATAGTTAACGGGAGTACATATCCATGATTTCACATCATTATCATGATATATATATTCATTTATATATGCATATAGACTTAAACTGCATTCAAAAAAGCAAATTCTGTCACCTACACACACCATGAAGGCCGATAATACACGCGAGTACAGATCCATGGCTTCAAATCATTATCATGAAATATATATAACTATATATTCATATCCACTTCAACTACAATCGAAGAAGCAAACCCTGTCTCCTCCACATAGCGTGAATGCCGATAGTTTAAGCGATTACAGATCCATGGCTTTACATAATTATCATGAAATATATATTTATATATATGCATATAGACTTAAACTGCATTCGAAAAAGCTAACCCTGTCACCTCCGCATACCTTGAATTCCGATCGTTTACGCGAATACAGATTTATGGCTTTACATCATTATCTTTGTATATATATTTATTTATATATGCTTATAGACTTGAACTTCATTTAAAAATGCATACCCTCTCACCTCCACATACCATGAAGGCTGATAGTTTACGCGTATACATATCCATGGCTTCACATCATTATCATGAATTGTATAAACATACATTCATATCCACTTCAACTACACTCGAGGTAGCAAACCCTGACACCTCCACATACCATGAAGGCTGATATTTCACGCGAATACATTTCCATGGCTTCACATCATTTCCATGAAATATATATTTACATATATATACATATAAACTTTAACTGCATTCGAGGAAGCAAACCCTGTTACCTCCATATTACATGAAGGTCGATAGTTAACGCGAGTACAGATTCATGTCTTCACATCATTATTATGAAGTATGCATATATATTCGTATCCAATTCAACAGCATTTGGAAAAGCAAACCATATCACCTCCACATACCATAAAGGTCGATAGTTTACGCGAGTACACATCCGTAGCTTCACATCATTATCATGAAATATATATAAATATATATTCATATCCACTTCAACTGCACTCGAAAAAGCAAACCCTGTCACTTCCACATACCATGAAGCGCGATAATTCACGCGAGCTTAGATTCATAGCTTCACAGAATTATCATCAAATATATATATACATTCATATCCACCTCAACTGCACTCGAAAAATCAAACCCTATTACATTCGAATACAATGAAGGCCGATAGTTTACGCGAGTCAAGATACATGGCTCCACATAATTTTTCATGAAGTAAATATATAAATATATATATATATTCATATTCACTTCAGCTGCACTCGAAGAAGCAAACCCTGTAACATTCACATACCATGAAGGCCGATTGTTGACGCGACTACAGATCCATGGATTCACAACATTATAATGAATTATATATTTATATGTATTCATATCCACTTCAACTGCATTCGAAAAAGCAAACCCTGTCACTTACACATACTATGAAGGGCGATAATTCACGCAAGCTTAGATTCATAGCTTTACATAATTATCATGAAATATATATAAATAAATATTCATATCCACTTCAACTGCACTCGTAGAAGCGAACCCTCTCACCTCCACACACCATGAAGGCCGATAGTATTTACAAATATATACATATACACTTTAACTGCATTCGAATAAGCAAATCCTGTCATCTTCACATACCATGAAGGCCGTTAGTTTACGTTAGTACAGATTCATGTCTTCACATCATTATTATGAAGTATGCATATATATTTGTATCCACTTCAACAGCATTTGAAAAAGCAAATCACATAACCTCCACATAACATGAACGTCGATAGTTTACGCGAGTACACATCCGTAGCTTCACATAATTATCATGCAATATATAAATATATTCATATTCACTTCATCTTGACTGGCTAAAGCAAACTGTTCCACCTTCACATACCATGAAGGCCGAAAGATCACGCAAATACAGATTCATGGCTATACATCATTATTATGATGTATACATATATATTCATATTCACCTCAACTGCACTCGAAAAAGCAAACCCTATTACCTCCACATTTCATGAAGGCTGATAACTCACGCAAGTAAATAACCATGGCTTCACATGATTATCATGAAATGTATTAACATACATTCACATACAATTCAACTGCTTTCGAAGAAGCAAACCCTGTCACCTCAACATACCATGAAGGCCGATAGTTTAAGCGAGTACATATCCATAGCTTCACATCATTATCATAAAAAATATATGTATTATTATCCACTTCAACTGCACTAAATAAAGCAAATTCTGTCACCTCGACATACCATGAAGGCCGATAGTTTACGCGAGTAAATATCCATAGTTTTACATTATTATCATGAAATATATATACATATATATTCATATCCCCTTCGACTTAATTTGAGGAAGAAAACCATGTCACCTCCACATACCATGAAGGCCTAAAGTTAACGTGAACACAGATCCATTGCTTCACATCATTATCATGAAATATATATATATACATTCATATCCACTTCAACTGCACTCGAATAAGCAAACCCTCTCACCTCCACATACCATGAAGGCCGATAGTTTACGCGAATAAAGTTACTTAGCTTCACATCATTTTCATGAAATAAATACATATATACATATATATCCACTTCAACTGCACTCGAAAAAGCGAACAGTGTAACCTCGAAATACCATGAAGGCCGAATTTTCACGCAAGTACAGATTAAAGGCTTCACAAAATTATAATGAAATATATATTTATATATATGTAAATATCCACATCAAATGCATTCGAAGAAGCCAACGCTTTAATATCCACATACCATGAAGTCCGATAGTTTACGCGAGTACAGATCCATGGCTCCACATCATTATCATGAATTTAATATATATATATTCATATCCACTTCAACTGCATTCGACGAAGCAAACACTGTCACCTCCACATACCATGAAGGCTGATAGTTTACGCGAATAAATATACTTGGCTTCACATCATTATCATGAAAAAAATATATATATACATTTATATCCACTTCAACTGCACTCGAAAAAGCAAACTCTGTCACCTCCACATTCCATGTATGCCGATAGTTCACACGAGTACAGATCCATGGCTTCACATACTAATCATGAAATATATATATAATAATATATATATATATATTCATATCCACTTCAACTGCATTCGAAGAAGCAAACCCTGTCACCTCCACATTCCATGGAGGCCGATAGTTCACGCGAGTACAGTTCCATGGCTTCACATCATTGTCATTAAATATATATACATATTCATATCCCCTTCAACTGCACTCGATAAAGCAAACTCTGTCACCTCCACATATCATGAAGGCCAATAGTGTATGCGAGCTAAGATCCATTTCTTCACATGATTATCATGAAATGTATATCTTCATTCATATTCACTTCATCTGCACTCGATGGAGCAAACGTTGATACCTTCATATACCATGAAGGCTGACAGTTTACTCGAGTACAGATCCATGACTTCACATCATAATCATGAAATATATATAATAATATATATATATATATTTATATCCACTTCTACTGCACTCGAAGAAGCAAACCTTTTCACCTCCACATTACATGGAGGCCGGTAGTTTACGCGAGTACAGTTCCATGGCTTCATATCATTATCATGAAATGTATATACATACATTCATATCCACTTCAACTGCATTTGAAGAAGCAATCCCTGTCACCTCCACATACCATGAAGGCTGATTGTTTACGCGAGCTTAAATCCATGGCTTCACATGATTATCATGAATTATAAATCTACATTCATATTCACTTCATCTGCACTCGTAGAAGAAAACCCAGTCACCTTGTAATAATATGAAGGCACATAGTTTACGCAAGTACAGTTCTATGATTTCATATCATTATCATGAAATGTATATACATACATTCATATCCACTTCAACTGCATTCGGAGAAGCAAACTCTGTAATATCCACATACCATGAAGGCCGATATTTCACGCGAGCTTAGATCCATGGCTTCACATGATTATCATGAAATATATATCTACATTCATATTTACTTAATCTGCACTCGTAGAAGCAAACCAAGTCACCTCGTAATAATATGTAGGCCCAAAGTTTACGCAAGTACAGTTCTATGACTTCATACCATTATCATGAAATGTATACACATATATTAATATCCACTTCAACTGCATTCGAAGAAGCAAACTCTGTAATATCCAAATACCATGAAGGCCGATAGTTTACGCGATTAAAGATACTTGGCTTCAAATCATTATCATGTCATAAATATATTTATATATACATTTATATCCACTTCAACTGCACTCGAATAAGCAAACCCTGTCACCTCCACATAACATGAAGGCCGATAGTTGACACGAGCTTATATCCATTGCTTCACATCATAATCATGAAGTATATATAAATATATATTCATATCCACTTCATCTGCACTCGAAGAAGCTGAACCTGTCACCTCCACATACCATGGAGGCCGAAAGTTCACGCGTGTACAGATCCATTGCTTCACATCATCATCATGATATATATATATATATATTCATATCTCATTCAACTGCATTTGAAGAAGCAAACCCTTTCACCCCCACATACCATGAAGGCCGATAGTTCACGCGAGGACAGATCGATGGCTTCACATCATTATCATGAAATGTATATACATACATTCATATCCACTTCAACTACACTCGAAGAAGCAATCCCTATCACCTCCACATACCATGAAGGCCGATTGTTTACGCGAGCTTAGATCCATGGCTTCACATGATTATCATGAAATATATATCTACAATTATATTCACTTTATCTGCACTCGTAGAAGAAAACCCAGTCACCTTGTAATAATATGAAGGCACATAGTTTACGCAAGTACAGTTCTATGATTTCATATCATTATCATGAAATGTATATACATACATTCATATCCACTTCAACTGCATTCGGAGAAGCAAACTCTGTAATATCCACATACCATGAAGGCCGATATTTCACGCGAGCTTAGATCCATGGCTTCACATGATTATCATGAAATATATATCTACATTCATATTTACTTAATCTGCACTCGTAGAAGCAAACCAAGTCACCTCGTAATAATATGTAGGCCCAAAGTTTACGCAAGTACAGTTCTATGACTTCATATCATTATCATGAAATGTATATACATACATTCATATCCACTTCAACTGCACTCGAAGAAGCAGTCCCTGTCACCTCCACATACCGTGAAGGCCGATTGTTTACGCAAATACAGATCCATGGCTTCAAATCATTATCATGAAATATATAATTATATATATATAAATATCCACTTCAACTGCATTCGAAGAAGCAAACTTTGTAATATCAACATACCATGAAGGCCGATAGTTCACGCGTGTACAGATCCATTGCTTCACATCATCGTCATGATATATATATATAAATATATATTTTCATATCCCCTTCAACTGCACTCGAAGAAGCAAACCCTGTCACCTCCACATATCATGAAGGCCGATAGTTTACGCGAGTACAGATCCATGGCTTCACGTCCTAATCATGTAATATATATATAAAAATATATATATATATTCATGTCCACTTCTACTGCACTCGAAGAAGCAAACTCTGTCACCTCCACATTCCATGTAGGCCGATAGTTTACGCAAGTACTGTTCCTTGGCTTCATATCATTATCATGAAATGTATATACATACATTCATATCCACTTCAACTGCTCTCGAAGAAGCAATCCCTGTCACCTCCGCATAACATGAAGGCCTATTGTTTACGCGAGCTTAGATCCATGGCTTCACATGATTATCATGAAATATATATGTCTACATTCATATTCACTTTATCTGCACTCGTAGAAGCAAACTTAGTCACCTCCTAAAAACATGCAGGCCGATAGTTCACGCAAGTACAGTTCTATGACTTTATATCATTATCATGAAATGTATATACATAAATTCTTATCTACTTCAACTGCTCTCGAAGAAGCAGTCCATGTCACCTCAACATACAATGAAGGCCGATTGTTAACGAAAATACGATCCATGTTTTCACATCATTATCATGAAATATTTAATTATATATATATAAATATCCACTTCAACTGCATTCAAAGAAGCAAACTCTGTAATATCCACATACCATGCAGGCCGATAGTTTACGCGAATAAAGATACTTGGCTTCACATCATTATTATGAAATTAATATATATAAATATTTATATCCACTTCAACTGCACTCGAAGTAGCAAACCCTGTCACCTCCACATTCCATGGAGGCCGATAGTTTACGCGAGTACTGTTCCATGGCTTCATATCATTATCATGAAATGTATATACATACATTCATATCCACTTCAACTTCACTCGAAGAATCAATCCCTGTCACCTACACATACCATGAAGGCCGATTGTTTACGCTAGCTTAGATCCATGGCTTCACATGATTATCATGAAATATATATGTCTACATTCATATTCACTTTATCTGCACTCGTAGAAGCAAACGCAGTCACCTCGTAATAACATGAAGGCCGATGGTTTACGCAAGTACAGTTCTATGACTTTATATCATTATCATGAAATGTATATACATAAATTCTTATTCACTTCAACTGCACTCAAAAAAGCAGTCCCTGTCACCTCCACATACCATGAAGGAGGATTGTTTACGGAAATACGATCCATGTTTTCACATCATTATCATGAAATATTTAATTATATATATATAAATATCCACTTCAAATGCATTCAATGAAGCAAACTCTGTAATATCCACATACCATGGAGGCCGATAGTTTACGCGAATACAGATTCATGATTTTACATCATTATCATGAAATAAATATATATATATACATTCATATCCACTTCAACTGCACTCGAATAAGCAAACCCTGTCACCTTCACATATCATGAAGGCCGATAGTTTATGCGAGCTTAGATCCATTGCTTCACATGATTATCATGAAATGTATATCAACATTCATATTCACTTCATCTGCAATCGAAGAAGCAAAGTTTGACACCTCCAAATAACATGAAGGCCGATATTTTACGCGAGCTTAGATCCATGGCTTCACATGATTATCATGAAATATATATCTACATTCATATTCACTTTATCTGCACTCGTAGAAGAAAACCCAGTCACCTCGTAATAACATGAAGGCCGATAGATTTCGCGAGTACAGTTCTATGACTTCATATCATTATCAAGAAATGTATATACATACATTCATATTCACTTCAACTGCACTCGAAGAAGATATCCTTGTCACCTTCAAATACCATGAAGGCCGATTGTTTACGCAAATACAGATCCATGACTTCACATCATTATCATGAAATATATAATTATATATATATAAATATACATTTCAACTGCATTTAAAGAAGCAAACTTTGTAATATCCACATACCATGAAGGCCGATAGTTTACGCGAATAGAGATACTTGGCTTCACATCATTATCATGAATTATATATATATATATTCATATTAAATTTAACTGCACTCGAAAATGCAAACATTGTCAACGCCACATACAATGAAGTCTGATAGTTTACGCGAACACATATACATGGCTTTACATCATTATCATGAAATATATATTTATAAATATATATATATATCCACTTCGACTGCTTCCGAAGAAGCAAACCCTGTCACATCCACATATCATGAAAGCCGATATTTTACGCGAGTACTGATCCATGTCTTCACATCATCATCATGATATTTATTTAAATATATATTCATATCCACCAATAACTGCACTCGATGGAGAAAACCCTGCCACCTCCATATACCATGCATGCTGATTTTTTACGCGAGTAAAGATCCATGAATTTACATCATAATCATGAATTATATATAAATATATATATTAATAATCACTTCGACTGCACTTGAAGAAGCAAACCCTGTCACCTCCACATACCATGAAAGCCGATATTTTACGCGAGCATAGATCCTTGGCTCCACATGCTTATTATGAAATATAAATGTACATTCATATTCACTACATCTGCACTGGTAGAAGCAAACCCTTTAACATCCACATACCATGAAGGCCGATAAATTACGCGATTACAGATCCATGTCTCCACATCATCATCATGAAATATATATATATATATACTCATATCCACTACAACTGCACTCGACGAAGCAAACCCTGTCACCTCCACATACCATGAAAGCTCATAGTTTATGCGAGTACAGATCCATAGTTTCACATAATTATCATGAAATAAATATACATACATATTAATATCCACTTCAACTGCATTCGAAGATGCAAACCATGTCACCTCAACATACCGTGAAGTCCGATAGTTCACGCGAGTACAGATCCATGGCTCCACACCATTATCATGAAATATATATATACATATATATTCATATCCCCTTCAACTGCATTCGAAAAAGCACAACCTGTCAACTCCACATACCTAGAGGTCCGATTGTTAACGCGAACACAGATCCATTGCTTCACATCATTATCATGAAATATATATAAATATATATTCATATCCACTTCAACTGCAATAAAAGAAGCAAACACTGTCACCTCCACATACTATGATGATCGATAGTTTACGCGAGAACAGATCCATGGCTTCACATCATTATCATGAAATATATATAAATATATATTCGAATCCACTTCAACTGCACTCGAAGAAGCAAACCCTGTCACCTCCACATACCATGAATGCCGAAAGTTTACGCTAATAAAGATACTTGGCTTCACATCATTATCATGAAATAAATATTCATATACATTTATATCCACTTCAACTGCACGCGAATAAGCAAACCTTTCATCTTCACATACCATGAAGGCCGATATATCACGCGAGTACAGATCCATGGCTCTACATCATTATCATGAAATATATATTAATATATATTCATATCCACTTCAACTGCCCTCGAAGAAGCAAACCCTGTCACCTCCACATAACATGAAGGCCTATAGTTCACGCGTGTACAGATCAATGGCTTCACATTATTATCATGAATTATATATATATATATATTCATATACATTTCAACTGCACTCGGAAAAGCGAACCCTGTAACGCCGAATGACCATGATTGCCAAATGTTCACGCGAGTACAGATCCATGGCTTCACACATTATCATAAAATATATATATATATATTCATATCCACTTCAACTGCCCTCGTAGGAGCAAACCCTGTACCTTCAACATACCACGGATGCCGATAGTTTACGCGAGTACAGATGCATTGTTTCACATCATTATCATGAAATATATATAAATATATATTCATATCCACTTCAACTGCACTGAAAGAAGCAATCCCTGTCAACTCCACATACCATGAAGGCCTATAGTTCACGCGTGTACAGATCAATGGCTTCACATTATTATCATGAATTATATATATATATATATATATAATCATATTCATTTCAACTGCATTCGGAAAAGCGAACCCTGTAACGCCGAATTACCATGATTGCCGAATGTTCACGCGAGTACAGATCCATGGCTTCACATCATTATCATAAAATATATATATATATATTCATATACACTTCAACTGCCCTCGAAGAAGCAAACCCTGTCACCTCCACATACCATGAAGGCCTATAGTTCACGCGTGTACAGATCAATGGCTTCACATTATTATCATGAATTATATATATATATATAATCATATTCATTTCAACTGCACTCGAAGAAGCGAACCCTGTAACGCCGAATTACCATGATTGCCGAATGTTCACGCGAGTACAGATCCATGTCTCCACATCATCATCATGAAATATATATATATATATTCATATCCACTACAACTGCACTCGACGAAGCAAACCCTGTCACCTCCACATACCATGAAGGCTCATAGTTTATGCGAGTACAGATCCATAGTTTCACATAATTTTCATGAAATAAATACACATACATATTAATATCCACTTCAACTGCATTCGAAGATGCAAACCATGTCACCTTAACATACCGTGAAGTCCGATAGTTCACGCGAGTACAGATCCATGGCTCCACACCATTATCATGAAATATATATATACATATATATTCATATCCCCTTCAACTGCATTCGAAAAAGCACAACCTATCAACTCCACATACCATGAGGTCCGATTGTTAACGCGAACACAGATCAATGGCTTCACATCATTATCATGAAATATAGATATATATATTTATATCCACTTCAACTGCATTCGAAGAAGCGAACCATATAACCCCGACTCACCATGAAGGTCGATAGTTTAAGCGAGGTTAGATCCATTGCTTCACATCATTATCATGAAATATATATAAATATATATTCATATCCACTTCAACTGCAATAAAAGAAGCAAACACTGTCACCTCCACATACTATGATGATCGATAGTTTACGCGAGAACAGATCCATGGCTTCACATCATTATCATGAAATATATATAAATATATATTCGAATATACTTCAACTACACTCGAAGAAGCAAACCCTGTCACCTCCACATACCATGAATGCCGAAAGTTTACGCTAATAAAGATACTTAGCTTCACATCATTATCATGAAATAAATATTTATATACATTTATATCCACTTCAACTGCACGCGAATAAGCAAACCCTGTCATCTTCACATACCATGAAGGCCGATATATCACGCGAGTACAGATCCATGGCTCTACATCATTATCATGAAATATATAATAATATATATTCATATCCACTTCAACTGCCCTCGAAGAAGCAAACCCTGTCACCTCCACATACCATGAAGGCCTATAGTTCACGCGTGTACAGATCAATGGCTTCACATTATTATCATGAATTATATATATATATATATATTCATATACATTTCAACTGCACTCGGAAAAGCGAACCCTGTAACGCCGAATTACCATGATTGCCGAATGTTCACGCGAGTACAGATCCATGGCTTCACATCATTATCATAAAATATATATATTTATTCATATCCACTTCAAATGCCCTCGTAGGAGCAAACCCTGTACCTTCAACATACCACGGATGCCGATAGTTTACGCGAGTACAGATGCATTGTTTCACATCATTATCATGAAATATATATAATTATATATTCATATTCACTTCAACTGCACTGAAAGAAGCAATCCCTGTCAACTCCACATACCATGAAGGCCTATAGTTCACGCGTGTACAGATCAATGGCTTCACATAAATATCATGAATTATATATATATATATATAATCATATTCATTTCAACTGCACTCGAAGAAGCGAACCCTGTAACGCCGAATTACCATGATTGCCGAATGTTCACGGGAGTACAGATCCATGGCTTCACATCATTATCATAAAATATATATATATATATTCATATCCACTTCAACTGCCCTCGTAGGAGCAAACCCTGTACCTTCAACGTACCACGGATGCCGAAGTTATACGCGAGTACAGATGCATTGTTTCACATCATTATCATGAAATATATATAATTATATATTCATATTCACTTCAACTGCACTGAAAGAAGCAATCCCTGTCAACTCCACATACCATGAAGGCCTATAGTTCACGCGTGTAAAGATCAATGGCTTCACATTATTATCATGAATTATATATATATATATATATATATTTTCATATCCATTTCAACTGCACTCGAAAAAGCGAACCCTGTAACGCCGAATTACCATGATTGCCGAATGTTCACGCGAGTACAGATACATGGCTTCACATCATCATCATGAAATATATATATATATATATATATATATTCATATCCACTTAAACTGCATTCGAAAAAGCGAACCCTGTTAACCTGAATTACCATGAAGGCCTAATGTTCACGCGAGTACAGATCCATGGCTTCACTTCATTATCATGAAATATATATAATTATATATATTCATTTTTACTTCAACTGCACTCGAAGAAGCAATTTTTGTCACCTCAACATATCATGAATTTCGATAGGTTACGCAAATACAGATCCATGACTTCACATCATTATCAGGAAAAATATGTTTATATATATATAAATATCAACTTCAACTGCATTCGAAGAAGCAAACTCTGAAATATCTACATACCACGAAAGCCGAAAGTTTACGCGAGTACAGATTCATGACTTCACATCATTATCATGAAATATATATATATATATTCATATCCACTTTAACTGCACTCGATGAAGCAATCCCTGTCACCTCCACCCACCATGAGTGCGGATAGTTCAAGCAAATACAGATCCATGGCTTTCCATCATTATCATGAAATATATATTTATAAATATATATATATCCACGTCGACTGAATTCGAAGAAGCAAACCCTGTCACATCCACATTCCATGAAGGCCGATAGTTTACGCAAATACAGATCCATGGCTTCACATCATTACCATGAAATGAATAAATGTATACATTTATATCCACTTCAAATGCACTCGGAGAAGCAAACTCTGTCACCTCCACATACCATGTAGGCCGATATTTTACGCGCATACAGATACATGGCTATACATCATTATCATAAAATAAATATATATATTCATTTATATCCACTTAAAATGCACTCGAAGAAGCGAACACTGTCACCTCCACATACCATGAAGGCCGATAGTTTACGCGAACACAGACCCATGGCTTCACATCATTATCTTAAAATATATATATATATATTCATATTCACTTCAACTGCACTCAAAGAAGCGTACCCATTCACCTCGACATATCATGATGACCGATAGTTTACGCGAACACAGATTCATGGATTCACACCAATATTATGAAATATATATATATATATTCATATCCACTTCAACTGCATTAGAAGAAGCACACCCTGTCACCTCCACATACCATGAAGGCCGATAGTTTACGCGAACAAAGATTTTTGGCTTCACATCATTATCATGAAATAAATATATATTTAAATTTATATCTACTTCAACTGCACTCGAAGAAGCAAACTCTGTCACCTCCACATTCCATGAAGTACGATAGTTCACGCGAGTACAGATCCATGGCTCTACATCATTATCATGAAATTAATAATAATATATATTCATATCCACTTCATTTGCCTTCGAAGGAGCAAACTCTGTCACCTCCATATACCATGCATGCTGAATTTTTACGCGAGTAGAGTTCCATGGATTTACATCATAATCATGAATTATATATAAATATATATATTAATAATTATTTTAACTGCACTCGAAGACGCAAAACCTGTCACCTCCACATACCATGAAAGCCGATAGTTTACGTGAGCTTAGATCCTTGGCTTCACATGCTTATTATGAAATATATATCTACATTCTTATTCAGTACGTCTGCACTCGTTGAAGCAAACAATTTCACATACACATACCATGAAGGCCGATAGATTACGCGAGTACAGATCTATGGCTTCACATGATTATCATGAACTATATATCTACATTCATAATCACTACATTTTCACTCCTAGAAGCAAACTCTGTCACCTCCAAATACCATGAAGGCCGATAGTTTACGCAAATACAGATCCATGACTTCACATCCTTATCAGTAAATATATATATATTTATATTATTATCCACTTCAACTGCATTCAAAGAAGAAACTCTGTAATATCCACATATTATGAAGGACGAAAGTTTACGCGAATACAGATCCATGGCTTCACATCATTACCATGAAATGAATAAATATATACATTTATATCTACTTCAAATGCACTCGAAGAAGCAAACTCTGTCACCTCCACATACCATGTAGGCCGATATTTTACGCGAATACAGATACATGGCTATACATCATTATCATAAAATAAATATATATATTCATTTATATCCACTTAAAATGCACTCGAAGAAGTGAACACTGTCACCTCCACATACCATGAAGGCCGATAGTTTACGCGAACACAGATCCATGGCTTCACATCATTATTTTAAAATATATATATATATTCATATTCACTTCAACTGCATTTAAAGAAGCGTACCCATTCACCTCGACATATCATGAATGCCGATAGTTTACGCGAGTACAGATTCATGGATTCACACCAATATTATGAAATATATATATATATATATTCATATTCACTTCAACTGCATTAGAAGAAGCACACCCTGTCACCTCCACATACCATGAAGGCCGATAGTTTACGCGAACAAAGATTTTTGGCTTCACATCATTATCATGAAATAAATATATATTTACATTTATATCTACTTCAACTGAACTCGAAGAAGCAAACTCTGTCACCTCCACATACCATGATGTCCGATAGTTTACGCAAATAAAGATCCATGACTTCATATCATTATCATGAATTATATATTTATATTAATATATATATATCCACTTTAACTGCATTCAAAGAAGCAAATTCAGTAATATCCACATATTATGAAGGATGATTGTTTACGCGAATACAGATCCATGACTTCATATCATTATCATGAATTATATATTTATATATATATATATACACTTCAACTGCATTCAAAGAAGCAAATTCAGTAATATCTACATATTATGAAGGCCGATAGTTTAGGCGAATACAGATACATAGCTTCAAATCATTATCTTGAAATTAATATATATATACATTTATATTCACTTGAATTCCATACGAAGAAGCAAACCCTGTCACCTCCACATACCATAAAGGTCGATAATTAACGCGAAAACAGATCCATGTGTTCATATCATTATCATGAATTTTATATATATATATTCATATCCTCTTCAACTGCATTCGAAAAAGCAAACCATGTCACCTTCACATACCATGAGGGCAGATAGATTACGCGAACACAGATCCATGGCTTCACATCATTATCATGAAATATATATTAATATATATATTCATATCCACTTCAACTGCACTCAAAGAAGCAAACCCTGTCACCTCCACATACCATGAAGTCCGAATATTCACTCAAAAACAGATCCATTGCTTCACATCATTATCATGAAATATATATTAAAATATATTAATATATATTAATATATATTGTCATTAAATACATATATATATAATTATTCCTATTCACTTCAACTACACACGAAGAAGCAAACCCTGTCACCTCGACATTCCATGGAGGCCGATAGTTTACGCGAGTACAGATCCATTGCTTCATATCATTATCATAAAATATATATCTACATTCATATTCACTTTATCTGCACTCGTAGAAGCAAACCCTGTCACCTCCACATACCATGAAGGCCGATAGTTTACGCGAGAACAGATCCCTTGCTTCACATCATTATCATGAAATAAATATACATGTATATTCAAATTCACTTCAACTGCACTCAATGAAGCAAACCCTGTCACCTCCACATACCATGAAGGCCGATATTTAACGCGAGAAAAGATCCAGTGCTTCACATCATTATCATGAAATATATATAAATATATATATTCATATCCGCTTCAACTGCACTCGAAGAAGCAAACCCTGTCACCTCCACATACCATGAAGGCCGATAGTTTACGCGAGAACAGATCCATGGCTTCACATCATTATCATGAATTAAATATACATGTATATTCAAATTAACTTGAACTGCACTTAATGAAGCAAACCCTGTCACCTCCACATACCATGAAGGCCGATATTTAACGCGAAAAAAGATCCAGTGCTTCACATCATTATCATGAGATATATATTAATATATATACATATCCACATCAACTGCACTCGAAGAAGCAAACTCTGTCAACTCCACATACCTTGAAGACCGAATATTCACGCGACTACAGATCCATGGCTTCACATCATCATCATCATGAAATATATATATATATCTATATATATATATATATTCATATCCACTCCAACTTCACTCGGGGAGGCAAACCCTGTCACCTCCATATACGATGAAGGCCGATAGTTCCTGCGAGTTCAGATCCGTTGCTCTACATTATTTTCATAAAATATATAAAACTATATATTCAAATTCACTTCAACTGCACTCAATGAAGCAAACCCTGTCACCTCCACATACCATGAAGGCCGATATTTAACGCGAGAAAAGATCCAGAGCTTCACATCATTATCATGAGATATATATTAATATATATACATATCCACATCAACTGCACTCGAAGAAGCAAACTCTGTCAACTCCACATACCTTGAAGACCGAATATTCACGCGACTACAGATCCATGGCTTCACATCATCATCATCATGAAATATATATATATATCTATATATATATATATATATATATTCATATCCACTCCAACTTCACTCGAAGAAGCAACTCCTGTGAACTCCACATACCATGAAGGCCGATAGTTCACGCGAGTACAGATCCATTGCTTCACATCATTATCATGAAATATATATTAATATATATATTCATATCCACTTCAACTGCACTCAAAGAAGCAAACACTGTCACCTCCACATACCATGAAGGCCGAATATTCACTCAAGAACAGATCCATTGCTTCACATCATTATCATCAAATATATATTAATATATATATTCATATCCACTTCAACTGCACTCAAAGAAGCAAACCCTGTCACCTCCACATACTATGAAAACCGAATATTCAAGCAAGTGCAGATCCATGGCTTCACATCATCATCATGAAATATATATATATATATATATATATATATATATATATATATATTTATATCCACTTCAACTGCACTCGAAGAAGCAAACCCTGTCACCTCCACATACCATGAAGGCCGATAGTTTACGCGAGTACAGATCCACGGATTCACGTCATTATCATGAATTATATATATATATATTCATATCCACTTCAACTGCATTCGAAAATGCAAACATTGTCACCTACACTTACAATGAAGGCCGATAGTTTACGCGAATACAGATGCATGGCTTCACATCATTATCACGAAATAAATATACATATATATTGTTATCCCCTTCAACTGCACTCGAGGAAGCAAACCCTGTCACCTCCACATACCATGAAGGCCGATAGTTTACGCAAGTACAGATCCACGGATTCACATCATTGTCATTAAATATATACATATATTCATATCCACTTCAACGGCTTTCGAAGTAGCCAACCCTGTCACCTCCACATATCATAAGGGCCGATAGTGTATGCGAGCTTAGATACATTGCTTCTTATATATATCATGAAATATATATCTACATTCTCATTTACTTCATCTGCACTCGAAGAAGCAAACCCTGACTTCTCCACATACCATGAAGGCCGATAGTTTACGCGAATACATATCCATGGCTTCACATCATTATTATGAAATATATATATATATATTTTTATGTCCACTTCAACTGCATTCGAAGAAGCAAAACCCTGTCACCTTCACATACCATGACAGCCAAAAGTGCACGCGAGTACAGATCCATATCTTTACATCATTATCATAAACTTTATAGACATATATATATTGATATCCACTTAAACTGCATTCGAAGAAGCATACACTGTCACCTCCACATACCATGACAGCTGATAGTACACGCGAGTACAGATCCATGTCTTCACACCATTATGATGAATTTTATATATATATATTGATATCCACTTAAACTGCACTCGAAGAAGCAAACTCTGTAATATGCACATACCATGAAGGCCGATAGTTTACGCGAGTACAGATCCATGGCATCACATCATTATCATGAAATATATATAAATATATATATTCATATTCACTTTAACTCCACTCGAAGTAGCAAACACTATCAACTCCACATACCATGAATGCCGATAGTTTACGCGAGTACAGATTCATTGCTCTACATCATTATCATGAAATATATATAAATATATATTCATATCCACTTCAACTGCACTCGAAGTAGCAATGCCTGTCACCTCCACATACTATGAAGTCCGATCGTTTACGCTAGTACAGATCCATGGCTCCACATCATTATCATGAATTTTATATATATATATTCATATGCACTTCAAATACATTCGAAAATGCAAACATTGTAACCTCCACCTACCATGAAGGCCGATAGTTTACGCGAGTACAGATACATGGCATCACATCATTATCATGAAATATATATAAATATATATATTCATATTCACTTCAACTGCACTCGAAGTAGCAAATTCTGTCAACTCCACATACCATGAATGCCGAAAGTTTACGCGATTACAGATTCATTGCTCTACATCATTATCATGAAATATATATAAATATATATATATATTCACATCCACTTTAACTGCACTCGAAGAAGCAAACCCTGTTACCTCTACATACCATGACAGCCGATATATCACGCGAGTACAGATCCATGACTTCACATCATTATCATAAATATTAGACACATATATTCATATCCACTTCAACTGCATTCGAAAATACAAACGTTGTCACCTCCACATCCCATGAAGGCCGATAGTTTACGCGAGTACAGATCCATGGCTTCACATCACTATCATGAAATATATATATATATATTGATAACCACTTCAACTGCACGCGAAGTAGCAAACTCTGTAATATCCACATACCATGAAGGCCGATAGTTTACGCAAGTACTGATCCATGGCATCTCATCATTATCATGAAATATATATATATATATTCATATCCACTTCAACTGCATTCGAAAATGCAAACATCTTCACCTCCACATACCATGAAGGCCGATAGTTTACGCGAATACATATCCATGGCTTCACATCATTATTATGAAATATATATATATATTTTTATGTCCACTTCAACTGCATTCGAAGAAGAAAAACCCTGTCACCTCCACATACCATGACAGCTGATAGTACACAGCGAGTACATATCCATCTCTTCACACCATTATGATGAATTTTATATATATATATTGATATCCACTTAAACTGCACTCGAAGAAGCAAACTCTGTAATATGCACATACCATGAAGGCCGATAGTTTAAGCGAGTACAGATCAATGGCATCACATCATTATCATGAAATATATATAAATATATATATTCATATTCACTTAAACTCCACTCAAAGTAGCAAACATTATCAACTCCACATACCATGAATGCCGATAGTTTACGCGAGTACAGATTCATTGCTCTACATCATTATCATGAAATATATATAAATATATATTCATATCCACTTCAACTGCACTCGAAGTAGCAATGCCTGTCACCTCCACATACTATGAAGTTCGATCGTTTACGCTAGTACAGATCCATGGCTCCACATCATTATCATGAATTTTATATATATATATTCATATGCACTTCAAATACATTCGAAAATGCAAACATTATCAACTCCACATACCATGAATGCCGATAGTTTACGCAAGTACAGATCCATGGCTTCACATCAGTATCATGAAATATATATATATATATTCATATCCACTTCAACTGCACTCGAAGTAGCAATGCCTGTCACCTCCACATACTATGAAGTCCGATCGTTTACGCTAGTACAGATCCATGGCTCCACATCATTATCATGAATTTTATATATATATATTCATATGCACTTCAAATACATTCGAAAATGCAAACATTGTAACCTCCACCTACCATGAAGGCCGATAGTTTACGCGAGTACAGATACATGGCATCACATCATTATCATGAAATATATATAAATATATATATTCATATTCACTTCAACTGCACTCGAAGTAGCAAATTCTGTCAACTCCACATACCATGAATGCCGAAAGTTTACGCGATTACAGATTCATTGCTCTACATCATTATCATGAAATATATATAAATATATATATATATTCACATCCACTTTAACTGCACTCGAAGAAGCAAACCCTGTTACCTCTACATACCATGACAGCCGATATATCACGCGAGTACAGATCCATGACTTCACATCATTATCATAAATATTAGACACATATATTCATATCCACTTCAACTGCATTCGAAAATACAAACGTTGTCACCTCCACATCCCATGAAGGCCGATAGTTTACGCGAGTACAGATCCATGGCTTCACATCACTATCATGAAATATATATATATATATTGATAACCACTTCAACTGCACGCGAAGTAGCAAACTCTGTAATATCCACATACCATGAAGGCCGATAGTTTACGCAAGTACTGATCCATGGCATCTCATCATTATCATGAAATATATATATATATATTCATATCCACTTCAACTGCATTCGAAAATGCAAACATCTTCACCTCCACATACCATGAAGGCCGATAGTTTACGCGAATACATATCCATGGCTTCACATCATTATTATGAAATATATATATATATTTTTATGTCCACTTCAACTGCATTCGAAGAAGAAAAACCCTGTCACCTCCACATACCATGACAGCTGATAGTACACAGCGAGTACATATCCATCTCTTCACACCATTATGATGAATTTTATATATATATATTGATATCCACTTAAACTGCACTCGAAGAAGCAAACTCTGTAATATGCACATACCATGAAGGCCGATAGTTTAAGCGAGTACAGATCAATGGCATCACATCATTATCATGAAATATATATAAATATATATATTCATATTCACTTAAACTCCACTCAAAGTAGCAAACATTATCAACTCCACATACCATGAATGCCGATAGTTTACGCGAGTACAGATTCATTGCTCTACATCATTATCATGAAATATATATAAATATATATTCATATCCACTTCAACTGCACTCGAAGTAGCAATGCCTGTCACCTCCACATACTATGAAGTTCGATCGTTTACGCTAGTACAGATCCATGGCTCCACATCATTATCATGAATTTTATATATATATATTCATATGCACTTCAAATACATTCGAAAATGCAAACATTATCAACTCCACATACCATGAATGCCGATAGTTTACGCAAGTACAGATCCATGGCTTCACATCAGTATCATGAAATATATATATATATATTCATATCCACTTCAACTGCACTCGAAGTAGCAAACCCTGTCACCTCCACACACCATGAATGCCGATAGTTTACGCGAGTACAGATCCATGGCTTCACATCATTATCATAAAATATATATATATATATATATACATATCCACTTCAACTGCACTCGAAGACGCAAACTCTGTCACCTACACATACCATGAAGGCCGATAGCTTACGCGAGTACAGATCCATGGCTTCACATCATCATCATGAAATATATATATATATATATTCATATCCACTTTAACTTTACTCGAAGTAGCAAACCCTGTCACATCCGCTCGCCATGAAAGCCGAAAGTTTACGCGAGTAAAGATCCATGGCTTCACATCATTATCATGAAATATATATATATATATTCATATTCATTTCAACTGCACTCGAAGTAGCAAAATCTGTCACCCCCACATACCATGTAGGCCGAAAGTTTACGCGAGTACAGATCTATGACTTCACACAATTATCATGAATTTCATATATATATATTCATATCCACTTCAACTGCACTCGTAAAAGCAAACCCTGTCACCTTCACACACCGTGAAGGCCGATAGTTTACGCAAGTACAGATCCGTGGCATCTGATCATCATAAATAAATATATATATATATATTCATATCCACTTCAACTGCACTCGAAGAAGCAAACCCTGTCACCTCCACACACCGTGAAGGCCGATAGTTTACGCAAGTACAGATCCATGGCATCTGATCATTATTATGAAATATATATATATATATTCATATCCACTTCAACTGCACTCGAAGAAGCAAACCCTGTCACCTCCACATAACATGACAGCCGATAGTTTACGCGAGTACAGATTCATGGCTTCACATCATTATTATGAAATATATATATATATTTTTATGTCCACTTCACCTGCACTCGAAGAAGAAAAACCCTGTCACCTCCACATACCATGACAGCCAAAAGTTCACGCGAGTACAGATCCATGTCTTTATATCATTATCATAAATTTTATAGACATATATATATTGATATCCACTTCAACTGCATTCGAAGAAGCATACACTGTCACCTCCACCTACCATGACAGCTGATAGTACACGCGAGTACAGATCCATGTCTTCACACCATTATGATGAATTTTATATATATATATTGATATCCACTTAAACTGCACTCGAAGAAGCAAACTCTGTAATATGCACATACCATGAAGGCCGATAGTTTACGCGAGTACAGATCCATGGCATCACATCATTATCATGAAATATATATAAATATATATATTCATATTCACTTTAACTCCACTCAAAGTAGCAAACATTATCAACTCCACATACCATGAATGCCGATAGTTTACGCGAGTACAGATTCATTGCTCTACATCATTATCATGAAATATATATAAATATATATTCATATCCACTTCAACTGCACTCGAAGTAGCAATGCCTGTCACCTCCACATACTATGAAGTCCGATCGTTTACGCTAGTACAGATCCATGGCTCCACATCATTATCATGAATTATATATATATATATTCATATGCACTTCAAATACATTCAAAAATGCAAACATTGTCACCTCCACCTACCATGAAGGCGGATAGTTTACGCGAGTACAGATACATGGCATCACATCATTATCATGAAATATATATAAATATATATATTCATATCCACTTCAACTGCACTCGAAGAAGCAAACCCTGTTACCTCCACATACCATGACAGCCGATATATCACGCGAGTACAGATCCATGTCTTCACATCATTATCATAAATTTTATACATATATATTCATATCCACTTTAACTGCATTCGAAAATACAAACATTGTCATCTCCACATACCTTGAAGGCCGAAAGTTTACGCGAGTACAGATCCATGGCTTCACATCACTATCATGAAATATATATATATATATTCATATCCACTTCAACTGCACTCGAAGTAGCAAACCCTGTCACCTCCGCACACCATGAAGGCCGATAGTTTACGCGAGTACAGATCCATGGCTTCACATCATTATCATGAAATATATATATATATATTCATATCCACTTCAACTGCTTTCAAAGAAGAAAACTCTGTCACCTACACATACCATGAAGGCCGATAGTTTACGCGAGTACAGATCCATGGCTCCACATCATCATGAAATATATATATATATATATATATATATATATATATATATATATATATATTCATATCCACTTTAACTTCACTCGAATAAGCAAACACTGTCACATCCGCTCGCCATGAAAGCCGAAAGATTACGCGAGTAAAGATCCATGGCTTCACATCACTATCATGAAATATATATATATATATATTCATATTTATTTCAACTGCAATCGAAGAAGCAAACCATGTCACCTCCACATACCATGAACGCCGAAAGTTTACGCAAATAAAGATCCATGGCTTCACATCATTATCATGAAATATATATATATATATATTCATATACACTTTAACTGCACTCGAAGAAGCAAACCCTGTCACCTCCACATTCCATGAAGGCCGATAGTTCAAGCTAGCTTAGATCCATCGCTTCACAACATTTTCATGAATTTTATATATATATATTCATATCCACTTCAACTGCACTCGAAAAAGCAAACTCTGTCACCTTCACATACCATAAAGTTCGATAGTTTACGCGAACTTAGATCCATGGCTTCATATGATTATCATGATATATATATCCACGTTTATATCCACTTCAACTGCACTCGAGAAAGCAATCATTGTCACCTCCTTATGCCTTGTAGGCCGATATTTTACGCAAGTACAGATACATGGCTTCACATCATTATCATGAAATATATATAAATATATATATTCATATCCATTTCAACTGCACTCGAAGTAGCAAACTCTGTCAACTCCACATACCATGGAGTCCGATAGTTTACGCGAGTACTGATCCATGGCTTCCCACCATTATCATGGATTTAATATATATATAATGATATCCACTACAACTGCACTCGAAGACGCAAACTCTGCCACCTCCACACAACATGAAGGCCGATAGTTTACGCGAGTACAGATCCATGGCATCACAACATAATCATGAAATATATATATATATTCTTATCCACTTCAACTGCACTTAAAGTAGCAAAATCTGTCACCTCAATATACGATGAAGGCCGATAGTTCCTGCGAGTTCAGATCCATTGCTCTACATTATTATCATGAAATATATAAAAATAAATATTCATATCCAATTTAACTGCACGCGAAAAAGCAAACCATGTCACCTCCACATACAATGAAGGCCGATAGTTCACGCGAGTACAGATCCATGGCCTCACATCATTTACATGAAATATATACATATATTCATATCCACTACAACTGCATTTGAAGAAGCAAACCCTGTCACCTCCACATACTATGTATGCCGATAGTTTACGCGTGTACAGATCCATGGCTTCACATCACTATCATGAAATATATATATATATATTCATATCCACTTCAACTGCACTCGAAGTAGCAAACCCTGTCACCTCCGCACACCATGAAGGCCGATAGTTTACGCGAGTACAGATCCATGGCTTCACATCATTATCATGAAATATATATATATATATTCATATCCACTTCAACTGCTTTCAAAGAAGAAAACTCTGTCACCTACACATACCATGAAGGCCGATAGTTTACGCGAGTACAGATCCATGGCTCCACATCATCATGAAATATATATATATATATATATATATATATATATTCATATCCACTTTAACTTCACTCGAATAAGCAAACACTGTCACATCCGCTCGCCATGAAAGCCGAAAGATTACGCGAGTAAAGATCCATGGCTTCACATCACTATCATGAAATATATATATATATATATATTCATATTTATTTCAACTGCAATCGAAGAAGCAAACCATGTCACCTCCACATACCATGAACGCCGAAAGTTTACGCAAATAAAGATCCATGGCTTCACATCATTATCATGAAATATATATATATATATATTCATATACACTTTAACTGCACTCGAAGAAGCAAACCCTGTCACCTCCACATTCCATGAAGGCCGATAGTTCAAGCTAGCTTAGATCCATCGCTTCACAACATTTTCATGAATTTTATATATATATATTCATATCCACTTCAACTGCACTCGAAAAAGCAAACTCTGTCACCTTCACATACCATAAAGTTCGATAGTTTACGCGAACTTAGATCCATGGCTTCATATGATTATCATGATATATATATCCACGTTTATATCCACTTCAACTGCACTCGAGAAAGCAATCATTGTCACCTCCTTATGCCTTGTAGGCCGATATTTTACGCAAGTACAGATACATGGCTTCACATCATTATCATGAAATATATATAAATATATATATTCATATCCATTTCAACTGCACTCGAAGTAGCAAACTCTGTCAACTCCACATACCATGGAGTCCGATAGTTTACGCGAGTACTGATCCATGGCTTCCCACCATTATCATGGATTTAATATATATATAATGATATCCACTACAACTGCACTCGAAGACGCAAACTCTGCCACCTCCACACAACATGAAGGCCGATAGTTTACGCGAGTACAGATCCATGGCATCACAACATAATCATGAAATATATATATATATTCTTATCCACTTCAACTGCACTTAAAGTAGCAAAATCTGTCACCTCAATATACGATGAAGGCCGATAGTTCCTGCGAGTTCAGATCCATTGCTCTACATTATTATCATGAAATATATAAAAATAAATATTCATATCCAATTTAACTGCACGCGAAAAAGCAAACCATGTCACCTCCACATACAATGAAGGCCGATAGTTCACGCGAGTACAGATCCATGGCCTCACATCATTTACATGAAATATATACATATATTCATATCCACTACAACTGCATTTGAAGAAGCAAACCCTGTCACCTCCACATACTATGTATGCCGATAGTTTACGCGTGTACAGATCCATGGCTTCACATCATTATTATGAAATATATATATATATATATTCATATCCACTTCAACTGCACTTAAAGTAGCAAAATCTGTCACCTCAATATACGATGAAGGCCGATAGTTCCTGCGAGTTCAGATCCATTGCTCTACATTATTATCATGAAATATATAAAAATAAATATTCATATCCACTTTAACTGCACGCGAAAAAGCAAACCATGTCACCTCCACATACAATGAAGGCCGATAGTTCACGCGAGTACAGATCCATGGCTTCACATCATTTACATGAAATATATACATATATTCATATCCACTACAACTGCATTTGAAGAAGCAAACTCTGTCACCTCCACACACCATGAAGGCCGATAGTTTACGCGAGTACAGATCCATGGCTCCACATCATCATGAAATATATATATATATATATATATATATATATTCATATCCACTTTAACTTCACTCGAATAAGCAAACACTGTCACATCCGCTCGCCATGAAAGCCGAAAGATTACGCGAGTAAAGATCCATGGCTTCACATCACTATCATGAAATATATATATATATATATATTCATATTTATTTCAACTGCAATCGAAGAAGCAAACCATGTCACCTCCACATACCATGAACGCCGAAAGTTTACGCAAATAAAGATCCATGGCTTCACATCATTATCATGAAATATATATATATATATATTCATATACACTTTAACTGCACTCGAAGAAGCAAACCCTGTCACCTCCACATTCCATGAAGGCCGATAGTTCAAGCTAGCTTAGATCCATCGCTTCACAACATTTTCATGAATTTTATATATATATATTCATATCCACTTCAACTGCACTCGAAAAAGCAAACTCTGTCACCTTCACATACCATAAAGTTCGATAGTTTACGCGAACTTAGATCCATGGCTTCATATGATTATCATGATATATATATCCACGTTTATATCCACTTCAACTGCACTCGAGAAAGCAATCATTGTCACCTCCTTATGCCTTGTAGGCCGATATTTTACGCAAGTACAGATACATGGCTTCACATCATTATCATGAAATATATATAAATATATATATTCATATCCATTTCAACTGCACTCGAAGTAGCAAACTCTGTCAACTCCACATACCATGGAGTCCGATAGTTTACGCGAGTACTGATCCATGGCTTCCCACCATTATCATGGATTTAATATATATATAATGATATCCACTACAACTGCACTCGAAGACGCAAACTCTGCCACCTCCACACAACATGAAGGCCGATAGTTTACGCGAGTACAGATCCATGGCATCACAACATAATCGTGAAATATATATATATATTCTTATCCACTTCAACTGCACTTAAAGTAGCAAAATCTGTCACCTCAATATACGATGAAGGCCGATAGTTCCTGCGAGTTCAGATCCATTGCTCTACATTATTATCATGAAATATATAAAAATAAATATTCATATCCTCTTTAACTGCACGCGAAAAAGCAAACCATGTCACCTCCACATACAATGAAGGCCGATAGTTCACGCGAGTACAGATCCATGGCCTCACATCATTTACATGAAATATATACATATATTCATATCCACTACAACTGCATTTGAAGAAGCAAACCCTGTCACCTCCACATACCATGTATGCCGATAGTTTACGCGTGTACAGATCCATGGCTTCACATCATTATTATGAAATATATATATATATATATATTCATATCCACTTCAAATGCACTCGAAGAAGCAATCTCTGTCACCTACACATACCATGAAGGCTGTTGGTTCATGCAAATAAAGATCCATTACTTCACATCATTATCATTTAATATATATATATATATTCATATCCACTTCAACTGCACTCGAAGAAGCAAACCCTGTCACCTCCACATACCATGAAGCCCGATAGTTCAAGCTAGCATAGATCCATCGCTTCACAACATTATCATGAATTTTATATATATATATACATATCCACTTAAACTTCACTCGAAGTAGCAAACACTGTCACATCCGCTCGCCATGAAAGCCGAAAGTTTACGCGGGTAAAGATCCATGGCTTCACATCATTATCATGAAATATATATATATATATATATTCATATTTATTTCAACTGCATTCGAAGTAGCAAAATCTGTCTCCCCCACATACCATGTAGGCCGAAAGTTTACGCGAGTACAGATCCATGACTTCACACAATCATCATGAATTTCATATATATATATTCATATCCACTTTAACTGCATTTGAATAAGCAAACCCTGTCACCTCCACACAAAGTGAAAACCGATAGTTTACGCAAGTACAGATCCATGGCATCTTATCATTATCATGAAATATATATATAAATATTCATATCCACTTCAACTGCACTCGAAAAAGCAAACCCTGTCACCTCCACATACCATGAACGCCGAAAGTTTACGCAAATAAAGATCCATGGCTTCACATCATTATCATGAAATATATATATATATATTCATATCCACTTCAACTGCACTCGAAGAAGCAAACCCTGTCACCTCCACATACCATGAAGCCCGATAGTTCAAGCTAGCTTAGATCCATCGCTTCACAACATTTTCATGAATTTTATATATATATATTCATATCCACTTCAACTGCACTCATGAAAGCAAACTATGTCGCCTCCACATACCATAAAGTTCGATAGTTTACGCGAACATAGATCCATGGCTTCACATCATTATCATGATATATATATATATATTCATATATCCTTCAACTGCACTCGAAGAAGCAAATCTTGTCACCTCCACATACCATGGGGTCGATAGTTTACGCGAGTACAGATCCATGGCCTCATATCATTTACATGAAATATATACATATATTCATATCCACTTCAACTGCACTCGAAGAAGCAATCATTGTCACCTCCTTATGCCATGAAGGCCGATATTTTACGCAAGTACAGATCCATGGCTTCACATCATTATCATGAAATATATATAAATATATATATTCATATCCACTTCAACAGCACTCGAAGTAGCAAACTCTGTCAACACCACATACCATGGAGACCGATAGTTTACGCGAGTACAGATCCATGGCTTCCCACCATTATCATGGATTTAATATATATATAATGATATCCACTTCAACTGCACTCGAAAACGCAAACTCTGTCACCTCCACACAACATGAATGCCGATAGTTTACGCGAGTACAGATCCATGGCTTCACACAATTATCATGAATTATATATATATATATTCATATCCACTTTAACTGCACTTGAATGTGCAAACCCTGTCACCTCCACACACCATGAAGGCCGATAGTTTACGCGAGTACTGATCCATGGCATCACAACATAATCATGAAATATATATATATATATTCATATTCACTTCAACTGCACTCGAAGAAGCAAACCCTGTCACCTCCTCACACCATGAAGGCCGAATATTCACGCAAGTACAGATCCATGGCTTCACATCATCATCATGAAATATATATATAAATATATATATTCATATCCACTTTAACTTCACTCGAATAAGCAAACACTGTCACATCCGCTCGCCATGAAAGCCGAAAGTTTACGCGAGTAAAGATCCATGGCTTCACATCATTATCATGATATATATATATATATATATTCACATTTAATGCAACTGCACTCGAAGTAGCAAAATCTGTCACCCCCACATACCATGTAGGCCAAAAGTTTACGCGAGTACAGATCCATGACTTCACACAATTATCATGAATTTCATATATATATATTCATATCCACTACAACTTCACTCGAAGAAGCAAACCCTGTCACCTCCACACACCGTGAAGGCCGATAGTTCACGCGAGTACAGATCCATGGCTTCACATCATTATCATGATATATATATATATATTCATATATCCTTCAACTGCACTCGAAGAAGCAAATCTTGTCACCACCACATACCATGGGGTCGATAGTTTACGCGAGTACAGATCCATGGCCTCATATCATTTACATGAAATATATACATATATTCATATCCACTTCAACTGCACTCGAAGAAGCAATCATTGTCACCTCCTTATGCCATGAAGGCCGATATTTTACGCAAGTACAGATCCATGGCTTCACATCATTATCATGAAATATATATAAATATATATATTCATATCCACTTCAACAGCACTCGAAGTAGCAAACTCTGTCAACTCCACATACCATGGAGACCGATAGTTTACGCGAGTACAGATCCATGGCTTCCCACCATTATCATGGATTTAATATATATATAATGATATCCACTTCAACTGCATTTGAAAACGCAAACTCTGTCACCTCCACACAACATGAATGCCGATAGTTTACGCGAGTACAGATCCATGGCTTCACACAATTATCATGAATTATATATATATATATTCATATCCACTTTAACTGCACTTGAATGTGCAAACCCTGTCACCTCCACACACCATGAAGGCCGATAGTTTACGCGAGTACTGATCCATGGCATCACAACATAATCATGAAATATATATATATATATATATTCATATTCACTTCAACTGCACTCGAAGAAGCAAACCCTGTCACCTCCTCACACCATGAAGGCCGAATATTCACGCAAGTACAGATCCATGGCTTCACATCATCATCATGAAATATATATATAAATATATATATTCATATCCACTTTAACTTCACTCGAATAAGCAAACACTGTCACATCCGCTCGCCATGAAAGCCGAAAGTTTACGCGAGTAAAGATCCATGGCTTCACATCATTATCATGATATATATATATATATATATATTCACATTTAATGCAACTGCACTCGAAGTAGCAAAATCTGTCACCCCCCACATACCATGTAGGCCAAAAGTTTACGCGAGTACAGATCCATGACTTCACACAATTATCATGAATTTCATATATATATATTCATATCCACTACAACTTCACTCGAAGAAGCAAACCCTGTCACCTCCACACACCGTGAAGGCCGATAGTTCACGCGAGTACAGATCCATGGCTTCACATCATTATCATGATATATATATATATATTCATATATCCTTCAACTGCACTCGAAGAAGCAAATCTTGTCACCACCACATACCATGGGGTCGATAGTTTACGCGAGTACAGATCCATGGCCTCATATCATTTACATGAAATATATACATATATTCATATCCACTTCAACTGCACTCGAAGAAGCAATCATTGTCACCTCCTTATGCCATGAAGGCCGATATTTTACGCAAGTACAGATCCATGGCTTCACATCATTATCATGAAATATATATAAATATATATATTCATATCCACTTCAACAGCACTCGAAGTAGCAAACTCTGTCAACTCCACATACCATGGAGACCGATAGTTTACGCGAGTACAGATCCATGGCTTCCCACCATTATCATGGATTTAATATATATATAATGATATCCACTTCAACTGCATTTGAAAACGCAAACTCTGTCACCTCCACACAACATGAATGCCGATAGTTTACGCGAGTACAGATCCATGGCTTCACACAATTATCATGAATTATATATATATATTCATATCCACTTTAACTGCACTTGAATGTGCAAACCCTGTCACCTCCACACACCATGAAGGCCGATAGTTTACGCGAGTACTGATCCATGGCATCACAACATAATCATGAAATATATATATATATATATATTCATATTCACTTCAACTGCACTCGAAGAAGCAAACCCTGTCACCTCCTCACACCATGAAGGCCGAATATTCACGCAAGTACAGATCCATGGCTTCACATCATCATCATGAAATATATATATAAATATATATATTCATATCCACTTTAACTTCACTCGAATAAGCAAACACTGTCACATCCGCTCGCCATGAAAGCCGAAAGTTTACGCGAGTAAAGATCCATGGCTTCACATCATTATCATGATATATATATATATATATATATATTCACATTTAATGCAACTGCACTCGAAGTAGCAAAATCTGTCACCCCCACATACCATGTAGGCCAAAAGTTTACGCGAGTACAGATCCATGACTTCACACAATTATCATGAATTTCATATATATATATTCATATCCACTACAACTTCACTCGAAGAAGCAAACCCTGTCACCTCCACACACCGTGAAGGCCGATAGTTCACGCGAGTACAGATCCATGGCTTCACATCATTATCATGATATATATATATATATTCATATATCCTTCAACTGCACTCGAAGAAGCAAATCTTGTCACCACCACATACCATGGGGTCGATAGTTTACGCGAGTACAGATCCATGGCCTCATATCATTTACATGAAATATATACATATATTCATATCCACTTCAACTGCACTCGAAGAAGCAATCATTGTCACCTCCTTATGCCATGAAGGCCGATATTTTACGCAAGTACAGATCCATGGCTTCACATCATTATCATGAAATATATATAAATATATATATTCATATCCACTTCAACAGCACTCGAAGTAGCAAACTCTGTCAACTCCACATACCATGGAGACCGATAGTTTACGCGAGTACAGATCCATGGCTTCCCACCATTATCATGGATTTAATATATATATAATGATATCCACTTCAACTGCACTCGAAAACGCAAACTCTGTCACCTCCACACAACATGAATGCCGATAGTTTACGCGAGTACAGATCCATGGCTTCACACAATTATCATGAATTATATATATATATATTCATATCCACTTTAACTGCACTTGAATGTGCAAACCCTGTCACCTCCACACACCATGAAGGCCGATAGTTTACGCGAGTACTGATCCATGGCATCACAACATAATCATGAAATATATATATATATATATATTCATATTCACTTCAACTGCACTCGAAGAAGCAAACCCTGTCACCTCCTCACACCATGAAGGCCGAATATTCACGCAAGTACAGATCCATGGCTTCACATCATCATCATGAAATATATATATAAATATATATATTCATATCCACTTTAACTTCACTCGAATAAGCAAACACTGTCACATCCGCTCGCCATGAAAGCCGAAAGTTTACGCGAGTAAAGATCCATGGCTTCACATCATTATCATGATATATATATATATATATATATATTCACATTTAATGCAACTGCACTCGAAGTAGCAAAATCTGTCACCCCCACATACCATGTAGGCCAAAAGTTTACGCGAGTACAGATCCATGACTTCACACAATTATCATGAATTTCATATATATATATTCATATCAACTACAACTTCACTCGAAGAAGCAAACCCTGTCACCTCCACACACCGTGAAGGCCGATAGTTCACGCGAGTACAGATCCATGGCTTCACATCATTATCATGATATATATATATATATTCATATATCCTTCAACTGCACTCGAAGAAGCAAATCTTGTCACCACCACATACCATGGGGTCGATAGTTTACGCGAGTACAGATCCATGGCCTCATATCATTTACATGAAATATATACATATATTCATATCCACTTCAACTGCATTTGAAGAAGCAAACCCTGTCACCTCCACATACCATCTATGCCGATAGTTTACGCGTGTACAGATCCATGGCTTCACATCATTATCATGAAATATATATTAATATATATTCATATCCACTTCAACTGCACTCGAAGAAGCAAACTCTGTCACCTACACATACCATGAAGGCTGTTAGTTCATGCAAATGAAGATCCATTACTTCACATCTTTATCATTAAATATATAAATATATATATATAAATATCCACTTCAACTGCATTCGAAGAAGAAAACTGTTTAACATCCACATACCATGAAAACCGATAGTTTACGAGAGTACAGATCCCTTGCTTCACATCATCATCATGAAATATATATTAATATATATTCATATCCACTTCAACAGCACTCGAAGAAGCAAACCCTGTCACCTCCACATACTATGAAGGCCGATAGTTTACGCGAGTACAGATCCACGAATTCACATCATTATCATGAATTATATATATATATATATTCATATCCACTTCAACTGCATTCGAAAATGCGAACATTGTCACCTACACATACCATGAAGGCCGAATATTCACGCGTGTACAGATCCATTGCTTCACATCATTATCATGAAATAAATATGCATGTATATTCAAATCCACTTCAACTGCACTCAATGAAGCAAACCCTGTCACCTCCACATACCATAAAAACCGAATATTCACGCGAGTGCAGATCCATTGCTTTACATCATCATCATGAAATATATATATATATATATATATATATATATATATATTTATATCCACTTCAACTGCATTCGAAGAAGTTAACCCTTTCACCTCCACATACCATGAAGGCCGATAGTTTACGCGACTACAGATCCACGAATTCACATCATTATCATGAATTATATATATATATATATTCATATTCACTTCAACTGCATTCGAAAATGCGAACATTGTCACCTACACATACAATGAAGGCCGATAGTTTACGCGAATACAGATCCACGGTTTCACATCATTATCACGAAATAAATATACATATATATTGTTATCCCCTTCAACTGCACGCGAAAAAGCAAACCCTGTCACCTTCACATTCCATGAATGCCGATAGTTTACGCGTGTACAGATCCATGGCTTCACATCATTGTCATTAAATATATATATATATATTCATATCCACTTCAACGGCTATCGAAGTAGCCAACCCTGTCACCTCCACATATCATAAGGGACGATAGTGTATGCGAGCTTAGATACATTGCTTCTTATAATTTCATGAAATATATATCTACATACTGATTTACTTCATCTGCACTCGAAGAAGCAAACCCTGACTCCTCCACATACCCTAAAGGCCGATAGTTATCGCGAGTACAGATTCATGGTTTCACATCATTTTCATGAAAGATATATATAATAATATATATATATTCATATCAACTTCAACTGCATTCGAAAATGCAAACATTGTCACCTCCACATACCATGAAGGCCGATAGTTTACGCGAATACATATCCATGGCTTCACATCATTATTATGAAATATATATATATATTTTTATGTCTACTTCAACTGCAATCGAAGAAGAAAAACCCTGTCACCTCCACATACCATGAAGTCCGATAGTTAACGCGAAAACAGATCCATTGCTTCAAATCATTATCATGAAATATATAATAATATATATTCATATCCACTTCAACTGCACTCAAAGAAGCAAACCCTGTCACCTCCACATACCATGAAAACCGAATATTCGCGCAAAAGCAGATCCATGGCTTCACATCATTATCATGAAATATATATATATATATTCAAATCCACTTCAACTGCACTCGAATTAGCTAACCCTGTCACCTTCACACACCATGAAGGCCGATAGTTTACGCGAGTACAGATCCATGGCTTCACATCATTATCATGAAATATATATATATATATTCATATCCACTTCAACTGCACTCGAAGAATAAAACTCTGTCACCTACACATACCATGAAGGCCGATAGTTTACGCGAGTTTATATCCATGGCTTCACATCAGCATCATGAAATATATATATATATTCATATCCACTTTAACTTCACTCGAAGAAGGAAACCCTGTCACCTCCACACACCGTGAAGTCCGATAGTTTACGCAAGTACAGATCCATGGCATCTGATCATTATCATGAAATATATATATAAATATTCATATCCACTTCAACTGCTTTCGAAGAAGCAAACTCTGTCACCTTCACATACCATGAACGCCGAAAGTTTACGCGGGTACAGATCCATGACATCGCTTCGTTATCATGAAATATATATATATATATATTCATTTGCACTTCAACTGCACTCGTAAAAGCGAACGCTGTCACCTCCACATACCATGAAGGCCGATAGTTTACGCGAGCACAGATTCCAGGTTCCACATCTTTATCATGATATATATATATATATATATTCATATCCACTTCAACTGCACTCGAAGAAGCAAATTCTGTCACCTCCACATACCATGAAGGCCGATAGTTTACGCGAGTACTGATCCAGGGCATCACAACATAATCATGAAATATATATATATATATTCATATCCACTTCAACTGCACTCGAAGAAGCAAATTTTGTCACCTTCACATACCATGAAGGCCGATATTTTACGCGAGTACAGATCCATGGCTGCACATCATTATTATGAAATATATATATATATTCATATCCACTTCAACTGCACTCGAAAAAGCAAACCCTCTCACCTCTACATACCATGAAGGCCGATAGTTTGCGCGAGCTTAAATCCATGGCTTCACATCATTATCATGAATTTAATATATATATATTGATATTCACTTCAACTGCACTCGAAGAAGCAAACCCTGTCACCTCCACACAACATTAAGGCCGATAGTTTACGCGAGCACAAATCCATGGCTTCACATCATTATCATGAAATATATATATATATATTCATATCCACTTCAACTGCATTTGAAGGAGCAATCATTGTCACCTCCATATGCCATGAAGGCCGATAGTTTACGCGAGTACAGATCCATAGCTTCACATCATTATCACGAAATATATATGTATTCATATCCACTTCAACTGCACTCGAAGAAGCAAACCCTGTCACCTGCACATACCATGAATGCCGTGAGTTAACGCGAGTTTATATCCATAGCTTCACATTAATATCATGAAATATATATATATATATTCATATCCACTTCAACTGCATTAGATGAAGCAAACCCTGTCACCTTGACCTACCATGTATGCCGATCGTTTACGCGAATATAGATACTAGGCTTCACATCATTATCATGAAATATATATAAATATATATATTCATATCCACTTCAACTGCACTCGAAGAAGCAAACACTGTCAACTTGAATCGCCATGAAAGCCGATAGTTTACGCGAGTACGGATTCATGACTTCACATCATTATCATGAAATATATATATATATACATATCCACTTCAACTGCACTCGAAGAAGCAAACCCTGTCACCTCCACATACCAATAAGGCCGATAGTTTACGCGAGTACAGATCCATGGCTTCACATCATTATCATAAAATATATATAAATATATATGTTCATATCCACTTCATCTGCACTCGAAGAAGCAAACTCTATAACCTCCACATACCATGAAGGCCGATAGTTTACGCTAGCTTAGATCCATGGCTTCGTATCATTATCATGAATTTTATATATATATATATTCAAATCCACTTCAACTCCACTCGAAAAAGCAAACCCTATCACATTCACTTACCATGAAGTTCGATAGTTTACGCGAACTTAGATCCATGGCTTCATATGATTATCATGATATATATATCCACATTTATATCCACTTCAACTGCACTCAAAGAAGCAATCATTGTCACCTCCATATGCCATGAAGGCCGATAGTTTACGCGAGAACAGATCCATGGCCTCATATCATTTACATGAAATATATACATATATTCATATCCACTTCAACTGCACTCGAAGAAGCAATCATTGTCACCTCCTTATGCCATGAAGGCCGATATTTTACGCAAGTACAGATCCATGGCTTCACATCATTATCATGAAATATATATAAATATATATATTCATATCCACTTCAACAGCACTCGAAGTAGCAAACTCTGTCAACTCCACATACCATGGAGACCGATAGTTTACGCGAGTACAGATCCATGGCTTCCCACCATTATCATGGATTTAATATATATATAATGATATCCACTTCAACTGCACTCGAAAACGCAAACTCTGTCACCTCCACACAACATGAATGCCGATAGTTTACGCGAGTACAGATCCATGGCTTCACACAATTATCATGAATTATATATATATATATTCATATCCACTTTAACTGCACTTGAATGTGCAAACCCTGTCACCTCCACACACCATGAAGGCCGATAGTTTACGCGAGTACTGATCCATGGCATCACAACATAATCATGAAATATATATATATATATATATTCATATTCACTTCAACTGCACTCGAAGAAGCAAACCCTGTCACCTCCTCACACCATGAAGGCCGAATATTCACGCAAGTACAGATCCATGGCTTCACATCATCATCATGAAATATATATATAAATATATATATTCATATCCACTTTAACTTCACTCGAATAAGCAAACACTGTCACATCCGCTCGCCATGAAAGCCGAAAGTTTACGCGAGTAAAGATCCATGGCTTCACATCATTATCATGATATATATATATATATATATATATTCACATTTAATGCAACTGCACTCGAAGTAGCAAAATCTGTCACCCCCACATACCATGTAGGCCAAAAGTTTACGCGAGTACAGATCCATGACTTCACACAATTATCATGAATTTCATATATATATATTCATATCAACTACAACTTCACTCGAAGAAGCAAACCCTGTCACCTCCACACACCGTGAAGGCCGATAGTTCACGCGAGTACAGATCCATGGCTTCACATCATTATCATGATATATATATATATATTCATATATCCTTCAACTGCACTCGAAGAAGCAAATCTTGTCACCACCACATACCATGGGGTCGATAGTTTACGCGAGTACAGATCCATGGCCTCATATCATTTACATGAAATATATACATATATTCATATCCACTTCAACTGCATTTGAAGAAGCAAACCCTGTCACCTCCACATACCATCTATGCCGATAGTTTACGCGTGTACAGATCCATGGCTTCACATCATTATCATGAAATATATATTAATATATATTCATATCCACTTCAACTGCACTCGAAGAAGCAAACTCTGTCACCTACACATACCATGAAGGCTGTTAGTTCATGCAAATGAAGATCCATTACTTCACATCTTTATCATTAAATATATAAATATATATATATAAATATCCACTTCAACTGCATTCGAAGAAGAAAACTGTTTAACATCCACATACCATGAAAACCGATAGTTTACGAGAGTACAGATCCCTTGCTTCACATCATCATCATGAAATATATATTAATATATATTCATATCCACTTCAACAGCACTCGAAGAAGCAAACCCTGTCACCTCCACATACTATGAAGGCCGATAGTTTACGCGAGTACAGATCCATGGCTTCACACAATTATCATGAATTATATATATATATATATTCATATCCACTTCAACTGCATTCGAAAATGCGAACATTGTCACCTACACATACCATGAAGGCCGAATATTCACGCGTGTACAGATCCATTGCTTCACATCATTATCATGAAATAAATATGCATGTATATTCAAATCCACTTCAACTGCACTCAATGAAGCAAACCCTGTCACCTCCACATACCATAAAAACCGAATATTCACGCGAGTGCAGATCCATTGCTTTACATCATCATCATGAAATATATATATATATATATATATATATATATATATATATATTTATATCCACTTCAACTGCATTCGAAGAAGTTAACCCTTTCACCTCCACATACCATGAAGGCCGATAGTTTACGCGACTACAGATCCACGAATTCACATCATTATCATGAATTATATATATATATATATTCATATTCACTTCAACTGCATTCGAAAATGCGAACATTGTCACCTACACATACAATGAAGGCCGATAGTTTACGCGAATACAGATCCACGGTTTCACATCATTATCACGAAATAAATATACATATATATTGTTATCCCCTTCAACTGCACGCGAAAAAGCAAACCCTGTCACCTCCACATTCCATGAATGCCGATAGTTTACGCGTGTACAGATCCATGGCTTCACATCATTGTCATTAAATATATATATATATATTCATATCCACTTCAACGGCTATCGAAGTAGCCAACCCTGTCACCTCCACATATCATAAGGGACGATAGTGTATGCGAGCTTAGATACATTGCTTCTTATAATTTCATGAAATATATATCTACATACTGATTTACTTCATCTGCACTCGAAGAAGCAAACCCTGACTCCTCCACATACCCTAAAGGCCGATAGTTATCGCGAGTACAGATTCATGGTTTCACATCATTTTCATGAAAGATATATATAATAATATATATATATTCATATCAACTTCAACTGCATTCGAAAATGCAAACATTGTCACCTCCACATACCATGAAGGCCGATAGTTTACGCGAATACATATCCATGGCTTCACATCATTATTATGAAATATATATATATATTTTTATGTCCACTTCAACTGCAATCGAAGAAGAAAAACCCTGTCACCTCCACATACCATGAAGTCCGATAGTTAACGCGAAAACAGATCCATTGCTTCACATCATTATCATGAAATATATAATAATATATATTCATATCCACTTCAACTGCACTCAAAGAAGCAAACCCTGTCACCTCCACATACCATGAAAACCGAATATTCGCGCAAAAGCAGATCCATGGCTTCACATCATTATCATGAAATATATATATATATATTCAAATCCACTTCAACTGCACTCGAATTAGCTAACCCTGTCACCTTCACACACCATGAAGGCCGATAGTTTACGCGAGTACAGATCCATGGCTTCACATCATTATCATGAAATATATATATATATATTCATATCCACTTCAACTGCACTCGAAGAATAAAACTCTGTCACCTACACATACCATGAAGGCCGATAGTTTACGCGAGTTTATATCCATGGCTTCACATCAGCATCATGAAATATATATATATATTCATATCCACTTTAACTTCACTCGAAGAAGGAAACCCTGTCACCTCCACACACCGTGAAGTCCGATAGTTTACGCAAGTACAGATCCATGGCATCTGATCATTATCATGAAATATATATATAAATATTCATATCCACTTCAACTGCTTTCGAAGAAGCAAACTCTGTCACCTTCACATACCATGAACGCCGAAAGTTTACGCGGGTACAGATCCATGACATCGCTTCGTTATCATGAAATATATATATATATATATTCATTTGCACTTCAACTGCACTCGTAAAAGCGAACGCTGTCACCTCCACATACCATGAAGGCCGATAGTTTACGCGAGCACAGATTCCAGGTTCCACATCTTTATCATGATATATATATATATATATATATTCATATCCACTTCAACTGCACTCGAAGAAGCAAATTCTGTCACCTCCACATACCATGAAGGCCGATAGTTTACGCGAGTACTGATCCAGGGCATCACAACATAATCATGAAATATATATATATATATTCATATCCACTTCAACTGCACTCGAAGAAGCAAATTTTGTCACCTTCACATACCATGAAGGCCGATATTTTACGCGAGTACAGATCCATGGCTGCACATCATTATTATGAAATATATATATATATTCATATCCACTTCAACTGCACTCGAAAAAGCAAACCCTCTCACCTCTACATACCATGAAGGCCGATAGTTTGCGCGAGCTTAAATCCATGGCTTCACATCATTATCATGAATTTAATATATATATATTGATATTCACTTCAACTGCACTCGAAGAAGCAAACCCTGTCACCTCCACACAACATTAAGGCCGATAGTTTACGCGAGCACAAATCCATGGCTTCACATCATTATCATGAAATATATATATATATATTCATATCCACTTCAACTGCATTTGAAGGAGCAATCATTGTCACCTCCATATGCCATGAAGGCCGATAGTTTACGCGAGTACAGATCCATAGCTTCACATCATTATCACGAAATATATATGTATTCATATCCACTTCAACTGCACTCGAAGAAGCAAACCCTGTCACCTGCACATACCATGAATGCCGTGAGTTAACGCGAGTTTATATCCATAGCTTCACATTAATATCATGAAATATATATATATATATTCATATCCACTTCAACTGCATTAGATGAAGCAAACCCTGTCACCTTGACCTACCATGTATGCCGATCGTTTACGCGAATATAGATACTAGGCTTCACATCATTATCATGAAATATATATAAATATATATGTTCATATCCACTTCATCTGCACTCGAAGAAGCAAACTCTATAACCTCCACATACCATGAAGGCCGATAGTTTACGCTAGCTTAGATCCATGGCTTCGTATCATTATCATGAATTTTATATATATATATATTCAAATACACTTCAACTCCACTCGAAAAAGCAAACCCTATCACATTCACTTACCATGAAGTTCGATAGTTTACGCGAACTTAGATCCATGGCTTCATATGATTATCATGATATATATATCCACATTTATATCCACTTCAACTGCACTCAAAGAAGCAATCATTGTCACCTCCATATGCCATGAAGGCCGATAGTTTACGCGAGAACAGATCCATGGCTTCACATCATTATCATAAAATATATATATATATATATTCATATAAAAATTCAACTGCACTCGAAGAAGCAAACCCTGTCACTTCCACATACCATGAAGTCCGATAGTTTACGCTAGCTTAGATCCATGAATGCACATCATTATCATGAATTTTATATATATATATTCATATCCACTTTAAATGCACTCGAAGAAGCAAACCCTGTCACCTCCACATACCATGAAGTTCGATAGTTTACGCGAGCTTAGATCCACGTCTTCATATGATTATCATGATATATATATCCACATTAATATGCACTTCAACTGCATTTGAAAAAGCAATCATTGTCACCTCCATATGACATGAAGGCCTATAGTTTACGCAAGAACAGATCCATGGCTTCACATCATTATCATGAAATATATATATATATTCATATCCACTTCAACTTCACTCGAAGTAGCAAACTCTGTCACCTCCAATCGCTATGGAAAGCAATATTTTTCGCGAGTACAGATCCATGGCTTCTTTTAATTATTATGAAATATATATATATATATTTTCATATCCACTTCAACTGCACTCAAAGGAGCAAACCCTGTCACCTCCACGTACTATGAACGCCGAAAGTTTACGCGGGTACAGATCCATGGCTTCACATCATTATCATGAAATATATATAAATATATATATTCATATCCACTTCAACTGCCCTCGAAGTAGCAAACTCTGTCACCTCCGCTCGCCATGAAAGCCGATAGTTTACGCGAGTACAGATCCATGGCTTCACATCATTAACATGATATATATATATATTCATATCCACTTCAACTGCACTCAAAGAAGCAAACACTGTCACCTCCACATACCATGAAGGCCGATAGTTTACGCGACAACAGATCCATGGCTTCCCATCATGATCTTGAATTTTATATAAATATATTGATATTCACTTCAAATGCATTAGATGAAGCAAACTCTAACACCTCCATTCACCATGAAGGCCGATAGTTTACGCGAGTACAACTCCATGGCTTCACATCATTATCATGAAATATATATAAATACATGTATTCATATCCACTTCAACTGCACTCGAAGTAGCAAACCCTGTCACCTCCACATACCATGAAGGCCGATAGTTTACGCTAGCTTAGATCCATGGCTTTGTATTATTATCATGAATTATATATATATATATTCATATCCACTTCAACTGCACTCGAAGAAGCAAACCCTGTCACCTCCACATACCATGAAGTTCGATAGTTTACGCTAGCTTAGATCCATGGCTTCACATCATTATCATGAAATATAAATAAATATAAATATTCATATTCACCTCAACTGCACTCGAAATAGCAAACTCTGTCAACTCCATTCGCCATGAAATTCGATAGTTTACGCGAGTACGGATCCATGGCTTCATATCATAATCATGAATTTTATATATATATATTCATATCCACTTCAACTGCACTCCAAGAAGCAAACTCTGTAACCTCCACATACCATGAAGGCCGATAGTTTACGCTAGCTTAGATCCATGGCTTCGTATCATTATCATGAATTTTATATATATATATTCATATCCACTTCAACTCCACTAGAAAAAGCAAACCCTATCACATTCACATACCATGAAGTTCGATAGTTTACGCGAACTTAGATCCATGGCTTCATATGATTATCATGATATATATATCCACATTTATATCCACTTCAAATGCACTCAAAGAAGCAATCATTGTCACCTCCATATGCCATGAAGGCCGATAGTTTACGCGAGAACAGATCCATGGCTTCACATCATTATCATAAAATATATATATATATATATATTCATATAAAATTCAACTGCACTCGAAGAAGCAAACCCTGTCACTTCCACATACCATGAAGTCCGATAGTTTACGCTAGCTTAGATCCATGAATGCACATCATTATCATGAATTTCATATATATATATTCATATCCACTTTAACTGCACTCGAAGAAGCAAACCCTGTCACCTCCACATACCATGAAGTTCGATAGTTTACGCGAGCTTAGATCCACGTCTTCATATGATTATCATGATATATATATCCACATTAATATGCACTTCAACTGCATTTGAAAAAGCAATCATTGTCACCTCCATATGACATGAAGGCCTATAGTTTACGCAAGAACAGATCCATGGCTTCACATCATTATCATGAAATATATATATATATTCATATCCACTTCAACTTCACTCGAAGTAGCAAACTCTGTCACCTCCAATCGCTATGGAAGGCAATAGTTTTCGCGAGTACAGATCCATGGCTTCTTTTAATTATTATGAAATATATATATATATATATTTTCATATCCACTTCAACTGCACTCGAAGGAGCAAACCCTGTCACCTCCACGTACCATGAACGCCGAAAGTTTACGCGGGTACAGATCCATGGCTTCACATCATTATCATGAAATATATATATATATATATATTCATATTTATTTCAACTGCATTCGAAGTAGCAAAATCTGTCTCCCCCACATACCATGTAGGCCGAAAGTTTACGCGAGTACAGATCCATGACTTCACACAATCATCATGAATTTCATATATATATATTCATATCCACTTTAACTGCATTTGAATAAGCAAACCCTGTCACCTCCACACAAAGTGAAAACCGATAGTTTACGCAAGTACAGATCCATGGCATCTTATCATTATCATGAAATATATATATAAATATTCATATCCACTTCAACTGCACTCGAAAAAGCAAACCCTGTCACCTCCACATACCATGAACGCCGAAAGTTTACGCAAATAAAGATCCATGGCTTCACATCATTATCATGAAATATATATATATATATTCATATCCACTTCAACTGCACTCGAAGAAGCAAACCCTGTCACCTCCACATACCATGAAGCCCGATAGTTCAAGCTAGCTTAGATCCATCGCTTCACAACATTTTCATGAATTTTATATATATATATTCATATCCACTTCAACTGCACTCATGAAAGCAAACTATGTCGCCTCCACATACCATAAAGTTCGATAGTTTACGCGAACATAGATCCATGGCTTCACATCATTATCATGATATATATATATATATTCATATATCCTTCAACTGCACTCGAAGAAGCAAATCTTGTCACCTCCACATACCATGGGGTCGATAGTTTACGCGAGTACAGATCCATGGCCTCATATCATTTACATGAAATATATACATATATTCATATCCACTTCAACTGCACTCGAAGAAGCAATCATTGTCACCTCCTTATGCCATGAAGGCCGATATTTTACGCAAGTACAGATCCATGGCTTCACATCATTATCATGAAATATATATAAATATATATATTCATATCCACTTCAAAAGCACTCGAAGTAGCAAACTCTGTCAACTCCACATACCATGGAGACCGATAGTTTACGCGAGTACAGATCCATGGCTTCCCACCATTATCATGGATTTAATATATATATAATGATATCCACTTCAACTGCACTCGAAAACGCAAACTCTGTCACCTCCACACAACATGAATGCCGATAGTTTACGCGAGTACAGATCCATGGCTTCACACAATTATCATGAATTATATATATATATATTCATATCCACTTTAACTGCACTTGAATGTGCAAACCCTGTCACCTCCACACACCATGAAGGCCGATAGTTTACGCGAGTACTGATCCATGGCATCACAACATAATCATGAAATATATATATATATATATATATTCATATTCACTTCAACTGCACTCGAAGAAGCAAACCCTGTCACCTCCTCACACCATGAAGGCCGAATATTCACGCAAGTACAGATCCATGGCTTCACATCATTATCATGATATATATATATATATTCATATATCCTTCAACTGCACTCGAAGAAGCAAATCTTGTCACCACCACATACCATGGGGTCGATAGTTTACGCGAGTACAGATCCATGGCCTCATATCATTTACATGAAATATATACATATATTCATATCCACTTCAACTGCATTTGAAGAAGCAAACCCTGTCACCTCCACATACCATCTATGCCGATAGTTTACGCGTGTACAGATCCATGGCTTCACATCATTATCATGAAATATATATTAATATATATTCATATCCACTTCAACTGCACTCGAAGAAGCAAACTCTGTCACCTACACATACCATGAAGGCTGTTAGTTCATGCAAATGAAGATCCATTACTTCACATCTTTATCATTAAATATATAAATATATATATATAAATATCCACTTCAACTGCATTCGAAGAAGAAAACTGTTTAACATCCACATACCATGAAAACCGATAGTTTACGAGAGTACAGATCCCTTGCTTCACATCATCATCATGAAATATATATTAATATATATTCATATCCACTTCAACAGCACTCGAAGAAGCAAACCCTGTCACCTCCACATACTATGAAGGCCGATAGTTTACGCGAGTACAGATCCACGAATTCACATCATTATCATGAATTATATATATATATATATTCATATCCACTTCAACTGCATTCGAAAATGCGAACATTGTCACCTACACATACCATGAAGGCCGAATATTCACGCGTGTACAGATCCATTGCTTCACATCATTATCATGAAATAAATATGCATGTATATTCAAATCCACTTCAACTGCACTCAATGAAGCAAACCCTGTCACCTCCACATACCATAAAAACCGAATATTCACGCGAGTGCAGATCCATTGCTTTACATCATCATCATGAAATATATATATATATATATATATATATATATATATATATATATATATATATTTATATCCACTTCAACTGCATTCGAAGAAGTTAACCCTTTCACCTCCACATACCATGAAGGCCGATAGTTTACGCGACTACAGATCCACGAATTCACATCATTATCATGAATTATATATATATATATTCATATTCACTTCAACTGCATTCGAAAATGCGAACATTGTCACCTACACATACAATGAAGGCCGATAGTTTACGCGAATACAGATCCACGGTTTCACATCATTATCACGAAATAAATATACATATATATTGTTATCCCCTTCAACTGCACGCGAAAAAGCAAACCCTGTCACCTCCACATTCCATGAATGCCGATAGTTTACGCGTGTACAGATCCATGGCTTCACATCATTGTCATTAAATATATATATATATATTCATATCCACTTCAACGGCTATCGAAGTAGCCAACCCTGTCACCTCCACATATCATAAGGGACGATAGTGTATGCGAGCTTAGATACATTGCTTCTTATAATTTCATGAAATATATATCTACATACTGATTTACTTCATCTGCACTCGAAGAAGCAAACCCTGACTCCTCCACATACCCTAAAGGCCGATAGTTATCGCGAGTACAGATTCATGGTTTCACATCATTTTCATGAAAGATATATATAATAATATATATATATTCATATCAACTTCAACTGCATTCGAAAATGCAAACATTGTCACCTCCACATACCATGAAGGCCGATAGTTTACGCGAATACATATCCATGGCTTCACATCATTATTATGAAATATATATATATATTTTTATGTCCACTTCAACTGCAATCGAAGAAGAAAAACCCTGTCACCTCCACATACCATGAAGTCCGATAGTTAACGCGAAAACAGATCCATTGCTTCACATCATTATCATGAAATATATAATAATATATATTCATATCCACTTCAACTGCACTCAAAGAAGCAAACCCTGTCACCTCCACATACCATGAAAACCGAATATTCGCGCAAAAGCAGATCCATGGCTTCACATCATTATCATGAAATATATATATATATATTCAAATCCACTTCAACTGCACTCGAATTAGCTAACCCTGTCACCTTCACACACCATGAAGGCCGATAGTTTACGCGAGTACAGATCCATGGCTTCACATCATTATCATGAAATATATATATATATATTCATATCCACTTCAACTGCACTCGAAGAATAAAACTCTGTCACCTACACATACCATGAAGGCCGATAGTTTACGCGAGTTTATATCCATGGCTTCACATCAGCATCATGAAATATATATATATATTCATATCCACTTTAACTTCACTCGAAGAAGGAAACCCTGTCACCTCCACACACCGTGAAGTCCGATAGTTTACGCAAGTACAGATCCATGGCATCTGATCATTATCATGAAATATATATATAAATATTCATATCCACTTCAACTGCTTTCGAAGAAGCAAACTCTGTCACCTTCACATACCATGAACGCCGAAAGTTTACGCGGGTACAGATCCATGACATCGCTTCGTTATCATGAAATATATATATATATATTCATTTGCACTTCAACTGCACTCGTAAAAGCGAACGCTGTCACCTCCACATACCATGAAGGCCGATAGTTTACGCGAGCACAGATTCCAGGTTCCACATCTTTATCATGATATATATATATATATATATATATTCATATCCACTTCAACTGCACTCGAAAAAGCAAACCCTGTCACCTCCACATACCATGAACGCCGAAAGTTTACGCAAATAAAGATCCATGGCTTCACATCATTATCATGAAATATATATATATATATTCATATCCACTTCAACTGCACTCGAAGAAGCAAACCCTGTCACCTCCACATACCATGAAGCCCGATAGTTCAAGCTAGCTTAGATCCATCGCTTCACAACATTTTCATGAATTTTATATATATATATTCATATCCACTTCAACTGCACTCATGAAAGCAAACTATGTCGCCTCCACATACCATAAAGTTCGATAGTTTACGCGAACATAGATCCATGGCTTCACATCATTATCATGATATATATATATATATTCATATATCCTTCAACTGCACTCGAAGAAGCAAATCTTGTCACCTCCACATACCATGGGGTCGATAGTTTACGCGAGTACAGATCCATGGCCTCATATCATTTACATGAAATATATACATATATTCATATCCACTTCAACTGCACTCGAAGAAGCAATCATTGTCACCTCCTTATGCCATGAAGGCCGATATTTTACGCAAGTACAGATCCATGGCTTCACATCATTATCATGAAATATATATAAATATATATATTCATATCCACTTCAACAGCACTCGAAGTAGCAAACTCTGTCAACTCCACATACCATGGAGACCGATAGTTTACGCGAGTACAGATCCATGGCTTCCCACCATTATCATGGATTTAATATATATATAATGATATCCACTTCAACTGCACTCGAAAACGCAAACTCTGTCACCTCCACACAACATGAATGCCGATAGTTTACGCGAGTACAGATCCATGGCTTCACACAATTATCATGAATTATATATATATATATTCATATCCACTTTAACTGCACTTGAATGTGCAAACCCTGTCACCTCCACACACCATGAAGGCCGATAGTTTACGCGAGTACTGATCCATGGCATCACAACATAATCATGAAATATATATATATATATATATATTCATATTCACTTCAACTGCACTCGAAGAAGCAAACCCTGTCACCTCCTCACACCATGAAGGCCGAATATTCACGCAAGTACAGATCCATGGCTTCACATCATTATCATGATATATATATATATATTCATATATCCTTCAACTGCACTCGAAGAAGCAAATCTTGTCACCACCACATACCATGGGGTCGATAGTTTACGCGAGTACAGATCCATGGCCTCATATCATTTACATGAAATATATACATATATTCATATCCACTTCAACTGCATTTGAAGAAGCAAACCCTGTCACCTCCACATACCATCTATGCCGATAGTTTACGCGTGTACAGATCCATGGCTTCACATCATTATCATGAAATATATATTAATATATATTCATATCCACTTCAACTGCACTCGAAGAAGCAAACTCTGTCACCTACACATACCATGAAGGCTGTTAGTTCATGCAAATGAAGATCCATTACTTCACATCTTTATCATTAAATATATAAATATATATATATAAATATCCACTTCAACTGCATTCGAAGAAGAAAACTGTTTAACATCCACATACCATGAAAACCGATAGTTTACGAGAGTACAGATCCCTTGCTTCACATCATCATCATGAAATATATATTAATATATATTCATATCCACTTCAACAGCACTCGAAGAAGCAAACCCTGTCACCTCCACATACTATGAAGGCCGATAGTTTACGCGAGTACAGATCCACGAATTCACATCATTATCATGAATTATATATATATATATTCATATCCACTTCAACTGCATTCGAAAATGCGAACATTGTCACCTACACATACCATGAAGGCCGAATATTCACGCGTGTACAGATCCATTGCTTCACATCATTATCATGAAATAAATATGCATGTATATTCAAATCCACTTCAACTGCACTCAATGAAGCAAACCCTGTCACCTCCACATACCATAAAAACCGAATATTCACGCGAGTGCAGATCCATTGCTTTACATCATCATCATGAAATATATATATATATATATATATATATATATATATATATATTTATATCCACTTCAACTGCATTCGAAGAAGTTAACCCTTTCACCTCCACATACCATGAAGGCCGATAGTTTACGCGACTACAGATCCACGAATTCACATCATTATCATGAATTATATATATATATATATTCATATTCACTTCAACTGCATTCGAAAATGCGAACATTGTCACCTACACATACAATGAAGGCCGATAGTTTACGCGAATACAGATCCACGGTTTCACATCATTATCACGAAATAAATATACATATATATTGTTATCCCCTTCAACTGCACGCGAAAAAGCAAACCCTGTCACCTCCACATTCCATGAATGCCGATAGTTTACGCGTGTACAGATCCATGGCTTCACATCATTGTCATTAAATATATATATATATATTCATATCCACTTCAACGGCTATCGAAGTAGCCAACCCTGTCACCTCCACATATCATAAGGGACGATAGTGTATGCGAGCTTAGATACATTGCTTCTTATAATTTCATGAAATATATATCTACATACTGATTTACTTCATCTGCACTCGAAGAAGCAAACCCTGACTCCTCCACATACCCTAAAGGCCGATAGTTATCGCGAGTACAGATTCATGGTTTCACATCATTTTCATGAAAGATATATATAATAATATATATATATTCATATCAACTTCAACTGCATTCGAAAATGCAAACATTGTCACCTCCACATACCATGAAGGCCGATAGTTTACGCGAATACATATCCATGGCTTCACATCATTATTATGAAATATATATATATATTTTTATGTCCACTTCAACTGCAATCGAAGAAGAAAAACCCTGTCACCTCCACATACCATGAAGTCCGATAGTTAACGCGAAAACAGATCCATTGCTTCACATCATTATCATGAAATATATAATAATATATATTCATATCCACTTCAACTGCACTCAAAGAAGCAAACCCTGTCACCTCCACATACCATGAAAACCGAATATTCGCGCAAAAGCAGATCCATGGCTTCACATCATTATCATGAAATATATATATATATATTCAAATCCACTTCAACTGCACTCGAATTAGCTAACCCTGTCACCTTCACACACCATGAAGGCCGATAGTTTACGCGAGTACAGATCCATGGCTTCACATCATTATCATGAAATATATATATATATATTCATATCCACTTCAACTGCACTCGAAGAATAAAACTCTGTCACCTACACATACCATGAAGGCCGATAGTTTACGCGAGTTTATATCCATGGCTTCACATCAGCATCATGAAATATATATATATATTCATATCCACTTTAACTTCACTCGAAGAAGGAAACCCTGTCACCTCCACACACCGTGAAGTCCGATAGTTTACGCAAGTACAGATCCATGGCATCTGATCATTATCATGAAATATATATATAAATATTCATATCCACTTCAACTGCTTTCGAAGAAGCAAACTCTGTCACCTTCACATACCATGAACGCCGAAAGTTTACGCGGGTACAGATCCATGACATCGCTTCGTTATCATGAAATATATATATATATATATTCATTTGCACTTCAACTGCACTCGTAAAAGCGAACGCTGTCACCTCCACATACCATGAAGGCCGATAGTTTACGCGAGCACAGATTCCAGGTTCCACATCTTTATCATGATATATATATATATATATATATATTCATATCCACTTCAACTGCACTCGAAGAAGCAAATTCTGTCACCTCCACATACCATGAAGGCCGATAGTTTACGCGAGTACTGATCCAGGGCATCACAACATAATCATGAAATATATATATATATATTCATATCCACTTCAACTGCACTCGAAGAAGCAAATTTTGTCACCTTCACATACCATGAAGGCCGATATTTTACGCGAGTACAGATCCATGGCTGCACATCATTATTATGAAATATATATATATATTCATATCCACTTCAACTGCACTCGAAAAAGCAAACCCTCTCACCTCTACATACCATGAAGGCCGATAGTTTGCGCGAGCTTAAATCCATGGCTTCACATCATTATCATGAATTTAATATATATATATTGATATTCACTTCAACTGCACTCGAAGAAGCAAACCCTGTCACCTCCACACAACATTAAGGCCGATAGTTTACGCGAGCACAAATCCATGGCTTCACATCATTATCATGAAATATATATATATATATTCATATCCACTTCAACTGCATTTGAAGGAGCAATCATTGTCACCTCCATATGCCATGAAGGCCGATAGTTTACGCGAGTACAGATCCATAGCTTCACATCATTATCACGAAATATATATGTATTCATATCCACTTCAACTGCACTCGAAGAAGCAAACCCTGTCACCTGCACATACCATGAATGCCGTGAGTTAACGCGAGTTTATATCCATAGCTTCACATTAATATCATGAAATATATATATATATATATTCATATCCACTTCAACTGCATTAGATGAAGCAAACCCTGTCACCTTGACCTACCATGTATGCCGATCGTTTACGCGAATATAGATACTAGGCTTCACATCATTATCATGAAATATATATAAATATATATATTCATATCCACTTCAACTGCACTCGAAGAAGCAAACACTGTCAACTTGAATCGCCATGAAAGCCGATAGTTTACGCGAGTACGGATTCATGACTTCACATCATTATCATGAAATATATATATATATTCATATCCACTTCAACTGCACTCGAAGAAGCAAACCCTGTCACCTCCACATACCAATAAGGCCGATAGTTTACGCGAGTACAGATCCATGGCTTCACATCATTATCATAAAATATATATAAATATATATGTTCATATCCACTTCATCTGCACTCGAAGAAGCAAACTCTATAACCTCCACATACCATGAAGGCCGATAGTTTACGCTAGCTTAGATCCATGGCTTCGTATCATTATCATGAATTTTATATAAATATATATTCAAATCCACTTCAACTCCACTCGAAAAAGCAAACCCTATCACATTCACTTACCATGAAGTTCGATAGTTTAAGCGAACTTAGATCCATGGCTTCATATCATTATCATGATATATATATCCACATTTATATCCACTTCAACTGCACTCAAAGAAGCAATCATTGTCACCTCCATATGCCATGAAGGCCGATAGTTTACGCGAGAACAGATCCATGGCTTCACATCATTATCATAAAATATATATATATATATATATTCATATAAAAATTCAACTGCACTCGAAGAAGCAAACCCTGTCACTTCCACATACCATGAAGTCCGATAGTTTACGCTAGCTTAGATCCATGAATGCACATCATTATCATGAATTTTATATATATATATTCATATCCACTTTAAATGCACTCGAAGAAGCAAACCCTGTCACCTCCACATACCATGAAGTTCGATAGTTTACGCGAGCTTAGATCCACGTCTTCATATGATTATCATGATATATATATCCACATTAATATGCACTTCAACTGCATTTGAAAAAGCAATCATTGTCACCTCCATATGACATGAAGGCCTATAGTTTACGCAAGAACAGATCCATGGCTTCACATCATTATCATGAAATATATATATATATTCATATCCACTTCAACTTCACTCGAAGTAGCAAACTCTGTCACCTCCAATCGCTATGGAAAGCAATAGTTTTCGCGAGTACAGATCCATGGCTTCTTTTAATTATTATGAAATATATATATATATATTTTCATATCCACTTCAACTGCACTCAAAGGAGCAAACCCTGTCACCTCCACGTACTATGAACGCCGAAAGTTTACGCGGGTACAGATCCATGGCTTCACATCATTATCATGAAATATATATAAATATATATATTCATATCCACTTCAACTGCCCTCGAAGTAGCAAACTCTGTCACCTCCGCTCGCCATGAAAGCCGATAGTTTACGCGAGTACAGATCCATGGCTTCACATCATTAACATGATATATATATATATTCATATCCACTTCAACTGCACTCAAAGAAGCAAACACTGTCACCTCCACATACCATGAAGGCCGATAGTTTACGCGAACTTAGATCCATGGCTTCATATGATTATCCTGATATATATATCCACATTTATATCCACTTCAACTGCACTCGAAGAAGCAATCATTGTCACCTTCATATGCCATGAAGGCCGATAGTTTTCGCGACAACAGATCCATGGCTTCCCATCATGATCTTGAATTTTATATAAATATATTGATATTCACTTCAAATGCATTAGATGAAGCAAACTCTAACACCTCCATTCACCATGAAGGCCGATAGTTTACGCGAGTACAACTCCATGGCTTCACATCATTATCATGAAATATATATAAATACATGTATTCATATCCACTTCAACTGCACTCGAAGTAGCAAACCCTGTCACCTCCACATACCATGAAGGCCGATAGTTTACGCTAGCTTAGATCCATGGCTTTGTATTATTATCATGAATTATATATATATATATTCATATCCACTTCAACTGCACTCGAAGAAGCAAACCCTGTCACCTCCACATACCATGAAGTTCGATAGTTTACGCTAGCTTAGATCCATGGCTTCACATCATTATCATGAAATATAAATAAATATAAATATTCATATTCACCTCAACTGCACTCGAAATAGCAAACTCTGTCAACTCCATTCGCCATGAAATTCGATAGTTTACGCGAGTACGGATCCATGGCTTCATATCATAATCATGAATTTTATATATATATATTCATATCCACTTCAACTGCACTCCAAGAAGCAAACTCTGTAACCTCCACATACCATGAAGGCCGATAGTTTACGCTAGCTTAGATCCATGGCTTCGTATCATTATCATGAATTATATATATATATATTCATATCCACTTCAACTCCACTAGAAAAAGCAAACCCTATCACATTCACATACCATGAAGTTCGATAGTTTACGCGAACTTAGATCCATGGCTTCATATGATTATCATGATATATATATCCACATTTATATCCACTTCAACTGCACTCAAAGAAGCAATCATTGTCACCTCCATATGCCATGAAGGCCGATAGTTTACGCGAGAACAGATCCATGGCTTCACATCATTATCATAAAATATATATATATATATATATTCATATAAAATTCAACTGCACTCGAAGAAGCAAACCCTGTCACTTCCACATACCATGAAGTCCGATAGTTTACGCTAGCTTAGATCCATGAATGCACATCATTATCATGAATTTCATATATATATATTCATATCCACTTTAACTGCACTCGAAGAAGCAAACCCTGTCACCTCCACATACCATGAAGTTCGATAGTTTACGCGAGCTTAGATCCACGTCTTCATATGATTATCATGATATATATATCCACATTAATATGCACTTCAACTGCATTTGAAAAAGCAATCATTGTCACCTCCATATGACATGAAGGCCTATAGTTTACGCAAGAACAGATCCATGGCTTCACATCATTATCATGAAATATATATATATATTCATATCCACTTCAACTTCACTCGAAGTAGCAAACTCTGTCACCTCCAATCGCTATGGAAGGCAATAGTTTTCGCGAGTACAGATCCATGGCTTCTTTTAATTATTATGAAATATATATATATATATATTTTCATATCCACTTCAACTGCACTCGAAGGAGCAAACCCTGTCACCTCCACGTACCATGAACGCCGAAAGTTTACGCGGGTACAGATCCATGGCTTCACATCATTATCATGAAATATATATAAATATATATATTCATATCCACTTCAACTGCACTCGAAGTAGCAAACTCTGTCACCTCCGCTCGCCATGAAAGCCGATAGTTTACGCGAGTACAGATCCATGGCTTCACATCATTAACATGATATATATATATATTCATATCCACTTCAACTGCACTCAAAGAAGCAAACACTGTCACCTCCACATACCATGAAGGCCGATAGTTTACGCGAACTTAGATCCATGGCTTCATATGATTATCATGATATATATATCCACATTTATATCCACTTCAACTGCACTCGAAGAAGCAATCATTTTCACCTTCATATGCCATGAAGGCCGATAGTTTTCGCGAGAACAGATCCATGGCTTCACATCATTATCATGAAATATATATAAATATATGTTTTCATATCCACTTCAACTGCACTCGAATTAACAAACTCTGTCACCTCCACATACCATGAAGGCAGATGGTTTACGCGAGTACAGTTCCATGGCTTCACATCATGATCTTGAATTTTATATAAATATATTGATATTCACTTCATTTGCATTAGATGAAGCAAACTCTAACACCTCCATTCACCATGAAGGCCGATAGTTTACGCGAGTACAACTCCATGGCTTCACATCATTATCATGAAATATATATAAATACATGTATTCATATCCACTTCAACTGCACTCGAAGTAGCAAACCCTGTCACCTCCACATACCATGAAGGCCGATAGTTTACGCTAGCTTAGATCCATGGCTTTGTATTATTATCATGAATTATATATATATATATTCATATCCACTTCAACTGCACTCGAAGAAGCAAACCCTGTCACCTCCACATACCATGAAGTTCGATAGTTTACGCTAGCTTAGATCCATGGCTTCACATCATTATCATGAAATATAAATAAATATAAATATTCATTTTCACCTCAACTGCACTCGAAATAGCAAACTCTGTCAACTCCATTCGCCATGAAAGTCGATAGTTTACGCGAGTACGGATCCATGGCTTCATATCATAATCATGAATTTTATATATATATATTCATATCCACTTCAACTGCACTCCAAGAAGCAAACTCTGTAACCTCCACATACCATGAAGGCCGATAGTTTACGCTAGCTTAGATCCATGGCTTCGTATCATTATCATGAATTTTATATATATATATTCATATCCACTTCAACTCCACTCGAAAAAGCAAACCCTATCACATTCACATACCATGAAGTTCGATAGTTTACGCGAACTTAGATCCATGGCTTCATATGATTATCATGATATATATATCCACATTTATATCCACTTCAACTGCACTCAAAGAAGCAATCATTGTCACCTCCATATGCCATGAAGGCCGATAGTTTACGCGAGAACAGATCCATGGCTTCACATCATTATCATAAAATATATATATATATATCTTCATATAAAGTTCAACTGCACTCGAAGTAGCAAACCCTGTCACCTCCACATACCATGAAGGCCGATAGTTTACGCTAGCTTAGATCCATGAATGCACATCATTATCATGAATTTCATATATATATATTCATATCCACTTTAAATGCACTCGAAGAAGCAAACCCTGTCACCTCCACATACCATGAAGTTCGATAGTTTACGCGAGCTTAGATCCACGTCTTCATATGATTATCATGATATATATATCCACATTAATATGCACTTCAACTGCATTCGAAAGAGCAATCATTGTCACCTCCATATGACATGAAGGCCTATAGTTTACGCAAGAACAGATCCATGGCTTCACATCATTATCATGAAATATATATATATATTCATATCCACTTCAACTTCACTCGAAGTAGCAAACTCTGTCACCTCCAATCGCTATGGAAGGCAATAGTTTTCGCGAGTACAGATCCATGGCTTCTTTTAATTATTATGAAATATATATATATATATTTTCATATCCACTTCAACTGCACTCGAAGAAGCAAACCCTGTCACCTCCACGTACCATGAACGCCGAAAGTTTACGCGGGTACAGATCCATGGCTTCACATCATTATCATGAAAAATATATAAATATATGTTTTCATATCCACTTCAACTGCACTCGGATTAACAAACTCTGTCACCTCCACATACCATGTAGGCCGATGGTTTACGCGAGTACAGTTCCATGGCTTCCCATCATGATCTTGAATTTTATATAAATATATTGATATTCACTTCAACTGCATTAGATGGAGCAAACTCTAACACCTCCACACACCATGAAGGCCGATAGTTTACGCGAGTACAACTCCATGGCTTCACATCATTATCATGAAATATATATAAATACATGTATTCATATCCACTTTAACTGCATTCGAAGTAGCAAACCCTGTCACCTCCACATACCATGAAGGCCGATAGTTTACGCTAGCTTAGATCCATGGCTTTGTATCATTATCATGAATTATATATATATATATTCATATCCACTTCAACTGCACTCGAAGAAGCAAACCCTGTCACCTCCACATACCATGAAGTTCGATAGTTTACGCTAGCTTAGATCCATGGCTTCACATCATCATCATAAAATATATATACATACATGTATTCATATCCACTTCAACTGCACTCGAAGTAGCAAACCCTGTCACCTCCACATACCATGAAGGCCGATAGTTTACGCTGGCTTAGATCAATAGCTTCGTATCATTATCATGAATAATATATATATATGTATATTCATATCCACTTCAACTGCACTCGAAGAAGCAAACCATGTCACCTCCACATACCATGAAGTTCGATAGTTTACGCGAACTTAGATCCATGGCTTCATATGATTATCATGATATAGATATCCACATTTATATCCACTTCAACTGCACTCGAAGAAGCAATCATTGTCACCTCCATATTCCATGAATGCCGATAGTTTTCGCGAGAACAGATCCATGGCTTCCCATCATTATCATGAAATATATATAAATATATATATTCATATCCACTTCAACTGCACTCGAAGTAACAAAATCTGACACCTCCACATACCATGTAGGCCGATAGTTTTCGCGAGTACAGATCCATGGCTTCCCATCATTATCATGAAATATATATAAATACATGTATTCATATCCACTTCAACTGCACTCGAAGTAGCAAACTCTGTCACCTCCAATCGCCATGGAAGCCGATAGTTTACGCGAGTACTGATCCATGGCTTCATATAATTATCATGAAATATATATATATATATTCATATCCACTTCAACTGCATTCGAAAATGCAAACATTGTCACCTCCACATACCATGAAGGCCGATAGTTTACGCGAATACAGATCCATGGCTTCACATCATTATCACGAAATAAATATACATTTATATTGTTATCCACATCAACTGCACTCGAGGAAGCAAACCCTGTCACCTCCATATACGATGAAGGCCGATAGTTCCCGCGAGTTCAGATCCATTGCTCTACATTATTATCATGAAATATATATATATATATATACATTCATATCCGCTTTAACTGCACTCGAAGTAGCAATCTCGTCACCTCTACATACGTTGAAGGCCGATAGTTTACGCGAGTGCAGATATATATACATATTTTCTTCGCTTTATTTCAGTTTTTCAACGCGGAAATAGCCAAATTGTCGTTTACTTCACTACGTGGGACATGGACTATCTTTGGATATCAACTTCTTTGCTTCCTACACACAATTATCAGTTTCGTTATCAAGACCACCAACTTGTCATTCGTCACTTCTATATTCAGCATCTTTCGGGTTCTGAATCACCCTGCAGTTTTGTCTGGTGAGTTCTAGAAATTTTGATTGGTTTTCTCTTCAGTAGTTTAGTAAGACATTATACTTGTTTTTGTTTTAATATTTGTAAGTTGTTTATTACTTGATATCCTTATTATTTATGAAATCTACACTTCATTTTCGCTGTTATAGTATATAACTGAATTCCTTTTATATCCTTTTGTGTGTTCTGCATTTATCCTGTCACTTTCTACGAATTTGTACTTTGACAAATTTCGTGTTTTTACCCTCTGACACAGCGTTCATATAGTGTTTTCGAGGCTGCTCTTACACTTTGTAGTTGTTTCTTACTTGCTGTAGTTAATAATTTCGCATTCTACTCCTTATTTGGATTATTTTCATATACATCTTGTATGTTCTACACTTATTCTGAGCCTTTCTACGACATTTGTACTTTGACAAATTTCGTGTTTTTACCCTCTGACACAGCGTTCATATAGTGTTTTCGAGGCTGCTCTTACACTTTGTAGTTGTTTCTTACTTGTTGTAGTTATTAATTTCGCATTCTACTCCTTATTTGGATTATTTTCATATACATCTTGTATGTTCTACACTTATTCTGAGCCTTTCTACGACATTTGTACTTTGACAAATTTCGTGTTTTTACCCTCTGACACAGCGTTCATATAGTGTTTTCGAGGCTGCTCTTACACTTTGTAGTTGTTTCTTACTTGTTGTAGTTATTAATTTCGCATTCTACTCCTTATTTGGATTATTTTCATATACATCTTGTATGTTCTACACTTATTCTGAGCCTTTCTACGACATTTGTACTTTGACAAATTTCGTGTTTTTACCCTCTGACACAGCGTTCATATAGTGTTTTCGAGGCTGCTCTTACACTTTGTAGTTGTTTCTTACTTGTTGTAGTTATCAATTTCGCATTCTACTCCTTATTTGGATTATTTTCATATACATCTTGTATGTTCTACACTTATTCTGAGCCTTTCTACGACATTTGTACTTTGACAAATTTCGTGTTTTTACCCTCTGACACAGCGTTCATATAGTGTTTTCGAGGCTGCTCTTACACTTTGTAGTTGTTTCTTACTTGTTGTAGTTATTAATTTCGCATTCTACTCCTTATTTGGATTATTTTCATATACATCTTGTATGTTCTACACTTATTCTGAGCCTTTCTACGACATTTGTACTTTGACAAATTTCGTGTTTTTACCCTCTGACACAGCGTTCATATAGTGTTTTCGAGGCTGCTCTTACACTTTGTAGTTGTTTCTTACTTGTTGTAGTTATTAATTTCGCATTCTACTCCTTATTTGGATTATTTTCATATACATCTTGTATGTTCTACACTTATTCTGAGCCTTTCTACGACATTTGTACTTTGACAAATTTCGTGTTTTTACCCTCTGACACAGCGTTCATATAGTGTTTTCGAGGCTGCTCTTACACTTTGTAGTTGTTTCTTACTTGTTGTAGTTATTAATTTCGCATTCTACTCCTTATTTGGATTATTTTCATATACATCTTGTATGTTCTACACTTATTCTGAGCCTTTCTACGACATTTGTACTTTGACAAATTTCGTGTTTTTACCCTCTGACACAGCGTTCATATAGTGTTTTCGAGGCTGCTCTTACACTTTGTAGTTGTTTCTTACTTGTTGTAGTTATTAATTTCGCATTCTACTCCTTATTTGGATTATTTTCATATACATCTTGTATGTTCTACACTTATTCTGAGCCTTTCTACGACATTTGTACTTTGACAAATTTCGTGTTTTTACCCTCTGACACAGCGTTCATATAGTGTTTTCGAGGCTGCTCTTACACTTTGTAGTTGTTTCTTACTTGTTGTAGTTATCAATTTCGCATTCTACTCCTTATTTGGATTATTTTCATATACATCTTGTATGTTCTACACTTATTCTGAGCCTTTCTACGACATTTGAACTTTGACAAATTTCGTGTTTTTATCTTCGAACACAGCGTTCATATAGTGTTTTCGAGGCTGCTCTTACACTTTGTAGTTGTTTCTTACTTGTTGTAGTTATCAATTTCGCATTCTACTCCTTATTTGGATTATTTCCATATACATCTTGTATGTTCTACACTTATTCTGAGCCTTTCTACGACATTTGAACTTTGACAAATTTCGTGTTTTTATCTTCTAACACAGCGTTCATATAGTGTTTTCGAGGCTGCTCTTACACTTTGTAGTTGTTTCTTACTTGTTGTAGTTATTAATTTCGCATTCTACTCCTTATTTGGATTATTTTCATATACATCTTGTATGTTCTGCACTTATTGTCAACCTTTCTACGACATTTGTACTTTGACAAATTTCGTGTTTTTACCCTCTGACACAGCGTTCATATAGTGTTTTCGAGGCTGCTCTTACACTTTGTAGTTGTTTCTTACTTGTTGTAGTTATCAATTTCGCATTCTACTCCTTATTGGATTATTTTCATATACATCTTGTATGTCTAGCACTTATTGTCAACCTTTCTACGACATTTGTACTTTGACAAATTTCGTGTTTTTACCCTCTGACACAGCGTTCATATAGTGTTTTCGAGGCTGCTCTTACACTTTGTAGTTGTTTCTTACTTGTTGTAGTTATTAATTTCGCATTCTACTCCTTATTTGGATTATTTTCATATACATCTTGTATGTTCTACACTTATTCTGAGCCTTTCTACGACATTGTACTTTGACAAATTCGTGTTTTTACCCTCTGCACAGAATGCGAAATTATTAACTACAACAAGTAAGAAACAACTACAAAGTGTAAGAGCAGCCTCGAAAACACTATATGAACGCTGTGTCAGAGGGTAAAACACGAAATTTGTCAAAGTACAAATGTCGTAGAAAGGCTCAGAATAAGTGTAGAACATACAAGATGTATATGAAAATAATCCAAATAAGGAGTAGAATGCGAAATTGATAACTACAACAAGTGAGAAACAACTACAAAGTGTAAGAGCAGCCTCGAAAACACTATATGAACGCTGTGTCAGAGGTAAAAACACGAAATTTGTCAAAGTACAAATGTCGTAGAAAGGCTCAGAATAAGTGTAGAACATACAAGATGTATATGAAAATAATCCAAATAAGGAGTAGAATGCGAAATTGATAACTACAACAAGTAAGAAACAACTACAAAGTGTAAGAGCAGCCTCGAAAACACTATATGAACGCTGTGTCAGAGGTAAAAACACGAAATTTGTCAAAGTACAAATGTCGTAGAAAGGCTCAGAATAAGTGTAGAACATACAAGATGTATATGAAAGTAATCCAAATAAGGAGTAGAATGCGAAATTAATAACTACATCAAGTAAGAAACAACTACAAAGTGTAAGAGCAGCCTCGAAAACACTATATGAACGCTGTGTCAGAGGGTAAAAACACGAAATTTGTCAAAGTACAAATGTCGTAGAAAGGCTCAGAATAAGTGTAGAACATACAAGATGTATATGAAAAATATCCAATAATAGTAGAATGCGAAATTGATAACTACAACAGTAAGAAACAACTACAAAGTGTAAGAGCAGCCTCGAAAACACTATATGAACGCTGTGTCAGAGGGTAAAAACACGAAATTGTCCAAGTACAATGTCGTAGAAAGGCTCAGAATAAGTGTAGAACATACAAGATGTATATGAAAATAATCCAAATAGGAGTAGAATGCGAAATTGATAACTACAACAAGTAAGAAACAACTACAAAGTGTAAGAGCAGCCTCGAAAACACTATATGAACGCTGTGTCAGAGGGTAAAAACACGAAATTTGTCAAAGTACAAATGTCGTAGAAAGGCTCAGAATAAGTGTAGAACATACAAGATGTATATGAAAATAATCCAAATAAGGAGTAGAATGCGAAATTGATAACTACAACAAGTAAGAAACAACTACAAAGTGTAAGAGCAGCCTCGAAAACACTATATGAACGCTGTGTCAGAGGGTAAAAACACGAAATTTGTCAAAGTACAAATGTCGTAGAAAGGCTCAGAATAAGTGTAGAACATACAAGATGTATATGAAAATAATCCAAATAAGGAGTAGAATGCGAAATTGATAACTACAACAAGTAAGAAACAACTGCAAAGTGTAAGAGCAGCCTCGAAAACACTTTATAAGCGCTGTGTTCGAACACAAAAACACGACATTTGTACTTTGACAAATTTTGTGATTTTACCCTCTGATACAGCGTTCATATAATGTTTTCGAGGCTGCTCTCACACTTTGTAGTTGTTTCTTACTTGTTGTAGTTAATAATTTCGCATTCTACTCCTTATTTGGATTATTTTCATATACATCTTGTATGTTCTACACTTATTCTGAGCCTTTCTACGACATTTGTACTTTGACAAATTTCGTGTTTTTACCCTCTGACACAGCGTTCATATAGTGTTTTCGAGGCTGCTCTTACACTTTGTAGTTGTTTCTTACTTGTTGTAGTTATTCAATTTCGCATTCTACTCCTTATTTGGATTATTTTCATATACATCTTGTATGTTCTACACTTATTCTGAGCCTTTCTACGACATTTGTACTTTGACAAATTTCGTGTTTTTACCCTCTGACACAGCGTTCATATAGTGTTTTCGAGGCTGCTCTTACACTTTGTAGTTGTTTCTTACTTGTTGTAGTTATCAATTTCGCATTCTACTCCTTATTTGGATTATTTTCATATACATCTTGTATGTTCTACACTTATTCTGAGCCTTTCTACGACATTTGTACTTTGACAAATTTCGTGTTTTTACCCTCTGACACAGCGTTCATATAGTGTTTTCGAGGCTGCTCTTACACTTTGTAGTTGTTTCTTACTTGTTGTAGTTATCAATTTCGCATTCTACTCCTTATTTGGATTATTTTCATATACATCTTGTATGTTCTACACTTATTCTGAGCCTTTCTACGACATTTGTACTTTGACAAATTTCGTGTTTTTACCCTCTGACACAGCGTTCATATAGTGTTTTCGAGGCTGCTCTTACACTTTGTAGTTGTTTCTTACTTGTTGTAGTTATTAATTTCGCATTCTACTCCTTATTTGGATTATTTTCATATACATCTTGTATGTTCTACACTTATTCTGAGCCTTTCTACGACATTTGTACTTTGACAAATTTCGTGTTTTTACCCTCTGACACAGCGTTCATATAGTGTTTTCGAGGCTGCTCTTACACTTTGTAGTTGTTTCTTACTTGTTGTAGTTATTAATTTCGCATTCTACTCCTTATTTGGATTATTTTCATATACATCTTGTATGTTCTACACTTATTCTGAGCCTTTCTACGACATTTGTACTTTGACAAATTTCGTGTTTTTACCCTCTGACACAGCGTTCATATAGTGTTTTCGAGGCTGCTCTTACACTTTGTAGTTGTTTCTTACTTGTTGTAGTTATCAATTTCGCATTCTACTCCTTATTTGGATTATTTTCATATACATCTTGTATGTTCTACACTTATTCTGAGCCTTTCTACGACATTTGTACTTTGACAAATTTCGTGTTTTTACCCTCTGACACAGCGTTCATATAGTGTTTTCGAGGCTGCTCTTACACTTTGTAGTTGTTTCTTACTTGTTGTAGTTATCAATTTCGCATTCTACTCCTTATTTGGATTATTTTCATATACATCTTGTATGTTCTACACTTATTCTGAGCCTTTCTACGACATTTGTACTTTGACAAATTTCGTGTTTTTACCCTCTGACACAGCGTTCATATAGTGTTTTCGAGGCTGCTCTTACACTTTGTAGTTGTTTCTTACTTGTTGTAGTTATCAATTTCGCATTCTACTCCTTATTTGGATTATTTTCATATACATCTTGTATGTTCTACACTTATTCTGAGCCTTTCTACGACATTTGTACTTTGACAAATTTCGTGTTTTTACCCTCTGACACAGCGTTCATATAGTGTTTTCGAGGCTGCTCTTACACTTTGTAGTTGTTTCTTACTTGTTGTAGTTATTAATTTCGCATTCTACTCCTTATTTGGATTATTTTCATATACATCTTGTATGTTCTACACTTATTCTGAGCCTTTCTACGACATTTGTACTTTGACAAATTTCGTGTTTTTACCCTCTGACACAGCGTTCATATAGTGTTTTCGAGGCTGCTCTTACACTTTGTAGTTGTTTCTTACTTGTTGTAGTTATTAATTTCGCATTCTACTCCTTATTTGGATTATTTTCATATACATCTTGTATGTTCTACACTTATTCTGAGCCTTTCTACGACATTTGTACTTTGACAAATTTCGTGTTTTTACCCTCTGACACAGCGTTCATATAGTGTTTTCGAGGCTGCTCTTACACTTTGTAGTTGTTTCTTACTTGTTGTAGTTATTAATTTCGCATTCTACTCCTTATTTGGATTATTTTCATATACATCTTGTATGTTCTACACTTATTCTGAGCCTTTCTACGACATTTGTACTTTGACAAATTTCGTGTTTTTACCCTCTGACACAGCGTTCATATAGTGTTTTCGAGGCTGCTCTTACACTTTGTAGTTGTTTCTTACTTGTTGTAGTTATCAATTTCGCATTCTACTCCTTATTTGGATTATTTTCATATACATCTTGTATGTTCTACACTTATTCTGAGCCTTTCTACGACATTTGTACTTTGACAAATTTCGTGTTTTTACCCTCTGACACAGCGTTCATATAGTGTTTTCGAGGCTGCTCTTACACTTTGTAGTTGTTTCTTACTTGTTGTAGTTATTAATTTCGCATTCTACTCCTTATTTGGATTATTTTCATATACATCTTGTATGTTCTACACTTATTCTGAGCCTTTCTACGACATTTGTACTTTGACAAATTTCGTGTTTTTACCCTCTGACACAGCGTTCATATAGTGTTTTCGAGGCTGCTCTTACACTTTGTAGTTGTTTCTTACTTGTTGTAGTTATCAATTTCGCATTCTACTCCTTATTTGGATTATTTTCATATACATCTTGTATGTTCTACACTTATTCTGAGCCTTTCTACGACATTTGTACTTTGACAAATTTCGTGTTTTTACCCTCTGACACAGCGTTCATATAGTGTTTTCGAGGCTGCTCTTACACTTTGTAGTTGTTTCTTACTTGTTGTAGTTATCAATTTCGCATTCTACTCCTTATTTGGATTATTTTCATATACATCTTGTATGTTCTACACTTATTCTGAGCCTTTCTACGACATTTGTACTTTGACAAATTTCGTGTTTTTACCCTCTGACACAGCGTTCATATAGTGTTTTCGAGGCTGCTCTTACACTTTGTAGTTGTTTCTTACTTGTTGTAGTTATCAATTTCGCATTCTACTCCTTATTTGGATTATTTTCATATACATCTTGTATGTTCTACACTTATTCTGAGCCTTTCTACGACATTTGTACTTTGACAAATTTCGTGTTTTTACCCTCTGACACAGCGTTCATATAGTGTTTTCGAGGCTGCTCTTACACTTTGTAGTTGTTTCTTACTTGTTGTAGTTATTAATTTCGCATTCTACTCCTTATTTGGATTATTTTCATATACATCTTGTATGTTCTACACTTATTCTGAGCCTTTCTACGACATTTGTACTTTGACAAATTTCGTGTTTTTACCCTCTGACACAGCGTTCATATAGTGTTTTCGAGGCTGCTCTTACACTTTGTAGTTGTTTCTTACTTGTTGTAGTTATTAATTTCGCATTCTACTCCTTATTTGGATTATTTTCATATACATCTTGTATGTTCTACACTTATTCTGAGCCTTTCTACGACATTTGTACTTTGACAAATTTCGTGTTTTTACCCTCTGACACAGCGTTCATATAGTGTTTTCGAGGCTGCTCTTACACTTTGTAGTTGTTTCTTACTTGTTGTAGTTATCAATTTCGCATTCTACTCCTTATTTGGATTATTTTCATATACATCTTGTATGTTCTACACTTATTCTGAGCCTTTCTACGACATTTGTACTTTGACAAATTTCGTGTTTTTACCCTCTGACACAGCGTTCATATAGTGTTTTCGAGGCTGCTCTTACACTTTGTAGTTGTTTCTTACTTGTTGTAGTTATTAATTTCGCATTCTACTCCTTATTTGGATTATTTTCATATACATCTTGTATGTTCTACACTTATTCTGAGCCTTTCTACGACATTTGTACTTTGACAAATTTCGTGTTTTTACCCTCTGACACAGCGTTCATATAGTGTTTTCGAGGCTGCTCTTACACTTTGTAGTTGTTTCTTACTTGTTGTAGTTATTAATTTCGCATTCTACTCCTTATTTGGATTATTTTCATATACATCTTGTATGTTCTACACTTATTCTGAGCCTTTCTACGACATTTGTACTTTGACAAATTTCGTGTTTTTACCCTCTGACACAGCGTTCATATAGTGTTTTCGAGGCTGCTCTTACACTTTGTAGTTGTTTCTTACTTGTTGTAGTTATCAATTTCGCATTCTACTCCTTATTTGGATTATTTTCATATACATCTTGTATGTTCTACACTTATTCTGAGCCTTTCTACGACATTTGTACTTTGACAAATTTCGTGTTTTTACCCTCTGACACAGCGTTCATATAGTGTTTTCGAGGCTGCTCTTACACTTTGTAGTTGTTTCTTACTTGTTGTAGTTATTAATTTCGCATTCTACTCCTTATTTGGATTATTTTCATATACATCTTGTATGTTCTACACTTATTCTGAGCCTTTCTACGACATTTGTACTTTGACAAATTTCGTGTTTTTACCCTCTGACACAGCGTTCATATAGTGTTTTCGAGGCTGCTCTTACACTTTGTAGTTGTTTCTTACTTGTTGTAGTTATTAATTTCGCATTCTACTCCTTATTTGGATTATTTTCATATACATCTTGTATGTTCTACACTTATTCTGAGCCTTTCTACGACATTTGTACTTTGACAAATTTCGTGTTTTTACCCTCTGACACAGCGTTCATATAGTGTTTTCGAGGCTGCTCTTACACTTTGTAGTTGTTTCTTACTTGTTGTAGTTATCAATTTCGCATTCTACTCCTTATTTGGATTATTTTCATATACATCTTGTATGTTCTACACTTATTCTGAGCCTTTCTACGACATTTGTACTTTGACAAATTTCGTGTTTTTACCCTCTGACACAGCGTTCATATAGTGTTTTCGAGGCTGCTCTTACACTTTGTAGTTGTTTCTTACTTGTTGTAGTTATCAATTTCGCATTCTACTCCTTATTTGG